>MU679868.1:5156-37282 GCA_026770625.1 Nicotiana glauca | reverse complement strand
TATATATATATATATATATATATATATATATATATATATATATATATATATATATATATATATATATATACACGATAATATTTGGAAAGGAACTGTTATTCTACGCTTATAAATACTTAATAACTTGTGAAATCCATGCTTATTATGAACTCCTCTCACTTTATTTGACCCTAGTAGGTATCATGCCGACCTCTCGTCTCTACTTCTTTGAGATTAGATGAGATACTTACTGGGTACATATTGTTTATGTACTCATACGATACTTCTGTACTTAATTGTACTGGGTCTGAGATAGGTACATCTGGCTATCAGTCGGGTGCGCATCATTGAGCAGATACGAAACTCCTATGGTGAGCTGCTTCCTTTCCGTGCCATTCAGCAGCTTGAAGGAGTTTTCTCATATATTTATGTTGTCTATTCTGTTTCAGATAGTATGATAGTGTGTTTTGTTATATATCTACTAGTTGCCCACTACTTGTGACACCAGGTCTTGGCATACACATTAATAGACTGTATTATTTTGGGGTTGTATTATTATAACTTTATCCATCGTTTCTAATTTATTTCCAACTTAAAGAATTATTTCAACTATTTTGGGGTTAAAGTGATCGAAAGCTTTGTTAGTAACTTTCGCGTTGGCTTGCCCAGAAATGGTGTTGGGTGCCATCATGACCTGTTATGGAATTGGGTCATGACAACATGGTATCATAGCACTAGGTTCACGTAGGTCTCACAAGTCATGGGCAAACCTAATAGAGTCTTGTAGATCGGTACGGAGACGTCCGCATTTATCTTTGAGAGGCTATAGGGTATTAGGAAGAACTACTCTTTATTCATTCCTATCGTGCAATGGTTGGTTTACTAAATTTCCCTTTTCTATTCTCTCATAGATGGTGAGGACACGCACGACTGATGTTCCAAGCCCAGGTGGAGTTGCCCCCCCCCCCGTTGCTCGAGGCCAAGGCAGAGGCCGGGGGAGGGCACTAGCCCGTGGTAGGGGACAAGGACGTCCCAGAGTTATTCTAGTAGCACCACCAGCGGATCCTGCGAGAGATCCTATTATTGAGGAGCAGGGCGAGGTGCCCGCAACTGAGCCCACCCAGGCAGACTTTATGATAGCACAGGTATTTCAGGAGGTTATGGGCCATATGCTTCGGTTCATGGATTCTATGACTCAGGCTAGTTTATTTCTAGCCGATCCAGCTACCTCACAGGCAAGAGGGGGAGCACAGACCCCTACAGCACAAGCTCCTGGTCATGCAACTACAGTATATCAGACCCCGGGTGCACTACCCACAGATAGGGCCCAGCCAATTGCCGCAGTGGCACCCCAACCCAGACCAGCTGTGGATGGCGACCCGCAGAAGCTGTTGGACAGATGTACCAGACTTCACCCTCCTATCTTCGGGGGTGAGCGTCATAAGGATGCCCGGGACTTCACTACTTTTCAGCTTGAGGGAAGGGCCTATAGATGGTGGCATTCCTACGTTCTTGGCATGCGAGTAGGTTTTCCTTCCATCACTTGGAGCCAGTTTGCATAGTTATTCTTGGATAGGTACATTTCACCCTCTGAAAGGGAAGAGCTACGGTATCATTTTGAGCATCTTGAGCAGGGTCAAATGTCCGTGACCGATTATGAGGTGAGGTTTTCTGAGTTGTCTCGCTATGCACTCATGATACTTCCCACAGATGCAGAGAGAGTGCGAAGGTTTGTTGCGGGGTTGCACCCCGATATTCGATCTGGTATGGCCCGAGAGGTAGAGATGGGTACAGAATATCAGTAGTGGTTGAGATTGCTCGTAGGATTGAGGGGCATCGCCAGAGGGATAGAGAGCATATACAGCAGGACAAGAGGGCTAAATTTTTAGAAGAGTGCAGAGGTGCCCCAGCTAGGGGTAGAGGTCACTTCGGGAGGGGTTAGCCCAGCAGACCCTCATATTCAACACCACCACCCCCTCCCCGAGGTGCTCCAGTGAGACCTTATTTCAGTGCGATGCCGGAGAGTTCTTACCGCCCACCAGCGATTCAGGGTTCCTCCGGCGGGTATTCTGGTTATTAGGATTCTTCAAGTGCTCACTTCGGCGCTGTTCCAGAGAGTCCCTATCACCCACCGGTCATCCAGGGTTCTTGCGGTGGGTATTCGGGTCAGCAGACTTAGACTTCAGGGTAGCAGGCCATGGTACTGAGAGTACGCTACGAGTGTGGAGATCCGGGTCACCTGAAGAGGACCTGCCCCAGACTTCAGGGCAAGGCAGTGCAGCAGGGTCAGCAACCCATGATATCAGCACCAGCTGCCCAGCCGCCTAGAGGTAGAGGGCAACTGGTAGAGGCCATCCTAGAGGTGGAGGTCAGGCAAGGAGAGTCAGCCAGCTACTACTCAGGCAGGTGGAGGCCATCCAGCCGGCGCTCCAACTAGATTCTATGCTCTTTTTATTAGGCCAGATGCATTGGCCTCAGACGCTGTCATCACAGGTATTATTTCTGTCGGTGGTAGAGATGCTTCGGTATTATTTGACCCAGGGTCTACTTATTCATATGTATCATCTCTGTTTCCTCTTTTCCTGTGTATTTCTCCTGAGCCTTTGGCCACTCCTATTCATGTGTCCACTCTTGTGGGTGATTTTGTGGTTGTGGATCGGGTCTACCGGTCCTGTGTGGTCACGTTCTATGATTTAGAGACTAGAGCAGACCTCATGTTGCTTGATATGATCGATTTTGAGGTCATCCTTGGCATGGACTGGTTATCTCCATATCACGCCGTCCTAGATTGCCATGCCAAGACTGTTTCACTAGTGATGCCAGGGTTGCCGAGGTTGGAGTGGAAGGGTTCCACAGCTGATACACCTAGTCAGGTTATTTCTTTCCTGAAGGCTCGACATATGGTCGAGAAGGGGTGTTTGGCTTATCTAGTTTATGTTTGGGACACCACCGTAGAGTCCCAACGATTGATTCAGTTCCAGTGGTTCGAGAGTTCGCTGATGTCTTTCCTTCTAATCTTCCTGGCATGCCACCGGATCGTGATATTGATTTTTGTATTTATTTGGTTCTAGGCACCCAGCCTATATCTATTCCAACGTACCGCATGGATCCTAAGGATTTGAAGGGGCTGAAGGAGCAACTTGAGGAGTTGTTAACAAAAGGGTTTATATCGCCTTGGGGTACACCGATGTTATTTGTGAAGAAGAAGGATGGGACTATGCAGATGTGCATTGACTACCGCCAATTGAACAAAGTCACCATCAAGAACAAGTATTTGTTGCCTCATATCGATGATTTGTTTGACCAGTTGCAGGGTACGAGGGTGTTCTCTAAGATAGACTTGAGGTCAGGGTACCATCAATTGAAGATTCGGGACTCGGATGTTCTGAAGACCGCATTCTGGACTAGATATGGCCATTATGAGTTTTTGGTGATGTCCTTTGGCTTGACTAATGCCCCAGCAGTGTTCATGGATTTGATGAACAGGGTGTTCAGGACTTATACGGATTCATTTGTTATTCTCTTTATTGATGACATCTTGATATATTCTCGCAACCTGGGAGAGTACGAGCAGCATTTGTGGGTAGTGCTTCAGACTTTGCGAAAACAAAAACTATATGCTAAGTTCTCCAAGTGCGAGTTTTGGCTAAAGTCAGTGGAATTCTTGGGACATGTTGTGTCGGGAGAGGGTATTAAGGTGGATCCTAAGAAGATTGAGGCAGTTCAGAGTTGGCCACATCCTACTTCAGTGACCGAGATTCGGAGTTTCCTGGGGCTAGCAGGTTATTATCGGTTATTCGTGTAGGGCTTTTCATCTATTGCATCACCTCTGACTAGATTGACCCAGAAGGGTGCTCCTTTCCATTGGTGCGATGATTGCTAGGCGAGCTTCCAGAAGCTCAAGACAACCTTGACTACAACACCAGTCCTTGTGTCGCCTTCCGGTTTAGGGATGTATATAGTGTATTGTGACGCTTTACGCATTGTCTTGGGTTGTGTATTGATGCAGGAGGGACGAGTTATTGTATATGCCTCCCGTCAGCTGAAGATTCATGAGAAAAATTATCATGTGCACGATCTGGAGTCGGCGGCAATTGTTCATCTCTTAAGATATGGAGGCACTACCTGTATGAGGCTTCATGTGAGGTTTATATCGATCATCGCAGCTTGTAGCATTTATTCAGGAAGAGGGATCTTAATTTGAGGGAGTTCAGGTGGCTTGAGTTACTGAAGGATTATGACATCACCATTCTTTATCATCTGGGCAAGGCAAACGTGGTCGCGAATGCCTTAAGCAGAAAGACCGAGAGTATGGGTAGTTTGGCATTCATTGCAGCAGGGGAGAGTCTACTAGCTTTGGAAATTCAGTCCTTGGCTAACAGACTAGTGAGGTTGGACATTTCGGAGCCAAGCTGGGTTCTTGTATGTATGGTTGCTCAATCTTTATTACTGGGGGAGATAAAGGCCCGGCAGTTTGATGATCCACATTTGGCAGTTCTTAGGGAGACGGTGCTTCAGGAAGGTGCCAAGGAGGTTTTTATTGGCGAGGATGGTGTTTTGCGACTCCAGGTTCGTCTATGTGTTCCTAATGTTGAGGGTCTGAGGAAGAGGATCCTAGAGGAGGCACACAGTTCGCGGTATTCTATTCACCCGGGAGCTACGAAGATGTATCGCAACTTGAGGCAATATTATTGGTAGCGGGAGGATGAAGAAAGATGTAGTGTAATATATGGCTAAATGTTTGAATTGCCAGTAGGTCAAGTATGAATACCAGAGGTCGGGTGGCCTACTTCTACAGATGCCTATCCTGGAGTGGAAGTGGGAGCGTATCAACATCGATTTTGTAGTGGGGTTGCCACGAACTTTGCAGAAGTTCGATTCAGCGTTGTTCATTGTTGATAGGTTAACCAAGTTGTCTCACTTCATTCCAGTGGAGACTACTTATACATCGGAGAGGTATGCTCAGATTTACATTCGGGAAATAGTCCGGTTGCACGGTGTGCCTGTTTCCATCATATCAGATAGTGGCCCTCAGTTCACTTCCCATTTTTGGAGAGCCGTTCAGAGTGAGTTGGGAACCCGTGTAGAACTTAGCATAGCATTCCATCCTCAGACCGACGGGCAGTCGGAGCGGACAGTTCAGATTTTAGAGGATTTGGTTAGAGCATGTGTGATTGACTTTGCAGGGCAGTGGGATCAGTTCTTGCCCTTGGCAGAGTTTGCTTATAACAACAACTATCAGACCAGCATTGAGATGGCTCCATACGAGGCTCTATATGGTCGTCGTTGTCGTTCTCCTATCGGATGGTTCGAATAGTTCCTTTCTGTACTTGATTTATTTATTTCCTGTCCATTGTATTTCGGACAGAGATTGTATTTTATTTCATCATCAGTAGTCGCTCATGCACTTGTGACACCAGGTTCTGGGATGGTTTTCAAAAAATTTGATTTAATTGTTATTGTTAAATTTGGATTCTAGTAATTAACTTTTATTTATAAAAATTGGAAGGAAAAACCTTAGATTTTTAAAAAGTATTAAAAGAGGAATTAGTTGATGAGTTAGTTGGCTGGCCTGACAGATGTGTCCGGCCTCACCACGACCCTTAGTGGATTTTGGGTCGTGACACTTGCAGTAGGAGTCAATTGGGGACTTGGGTTTGATTAACCTACATATATGGAATAGGGCAGCCATAACAAACCTCTATTGGGATGTAGCAAGTAAGCAAGACAGACTATGGATTAGGTGGATTCATGCATTCTACATCAAAGATAAGAGACTTGAAGACATGGAAATCCCACAACAAGCAAGCTGGATGGTCAGGCAGATTCTGAGTGTCGTAACAATACTACAACAGGTACAACATAATCAGCAGATCAACAAGAGCATGGTGAGATTATTCTACCTTCAGCTACTGGGGAATAGGCCTAGAGTCAACTGGAAGTGTATGATGTTTCAAAACAAAGCTAGACCTAAAGCCATATACACAACGTGGCTACATTTACAAGGGAGACTGTTAACTGCAGATAGATTGATCAAATGGAGGGGGGTAACTGTGGAATCAAAATGTTCTCTATGTCAACTTCATGCTGAAACTAGTGACCATCTATTTATGGAGTGCATCTTTACTAAGGGAGTGTGGCAGAAGGTATTATACTGGATACAAAGACAAGATGTAGTTCGAGATAGTTGGGTGCAACATCAACAATGGATGATACAGAGTGCTAAAGGCAGATCTTATGGAGCCCGTTTGTATCGAATGGTATATGCAGAGGTTACACATAGTGTTTGGATTGAAAGGAATCTGAGGATATTTCAACAGAGAAGCAGAAGTGTTGATAGCATAGCTAGAGAAATAGTCTACATATGTAATGTGAGAGCTACCAAAGGAATTAGTAGTTTAGTTTAACATTTTATGTTTCATTAGACATAGTATGTAGGTTGAGATCTTCTTCTTTGAGTATCTGATAGATATAGCTGCTGAGTTTATAAAGCAGGCTATGAATTGTAAAGATTATTGGTGATTAATAAAATGTTAATTACCTAAAAAAATATTTTAAATTTCAAAAGAAATTAAAAAGTAAAATTAAAATAATAGAAATAAAAAGTTATAAAGAAAATAAATTAAAATAAAAATAAAAAGGAAAGACTAAAAAGCAACCTTGTAATTATACTGTATAATTACTACCAATTCACACCTCCCCTTGAGAATTGAAGAATGTAATTACACCCCTTCAATTATACTCAATTCCATACTGACCAAGTAATTACTTGGCCAAATAAAAATGCCATTATAATTACACCCTATTACACCAAATTCATTTCCAATGTGACTTTCAAACAAGCTCCTAATATATTTGAAGAGTTTCCTAGCAAATTTAAGAAACACAAAACATATACAGGGACAAATATTAGGCGACATGACTACATGGGTAGAGTAGACTTTACAACATAATTGCACGACATGACATGTAGCATTTTCTGCTTTAATCTGTTTTAGAAAGAAGAAAGATATTCTTTTATATTTACAAAACAATTGTTTTAATTTTTTTTTTTGTTTTATTTCTATAAGATAATTTATATCCATTCTGATATTTATGATTTATTTAGACAACAAATTCAAGTCTTTTTTTTTAAAACTCAGTGCATCACATAAATTGAGAGGGAGTATTATTTTTGCAGTTTCCAAGAAAACTAAACTGGAAATTTAACCTTTTGTAGACATTTATACACAAGAAAGTTTATTAAACGACTCAAAGATTAAACTCTTTTGGTCCTAATTAAAATTAATTTTTTTGTGGATTTATTCGTTCTGAAACTATATTTCGATAATGACGTAATGACTGTCATAAGATGTGAGATTGGAACGTGCCACAAGGTTAATAAAATATACTAGAAGGGATTATTCTAGCTGCGGGTCGCCTCGAGTAATGTAACTCACCTAGTTCCAGTATCATTCATGCAGCTATGCCCCGTAGGCCACTGGTAGTACGCGTATCTGTGCAATAAAAATACATAGAAGTATAGTATGAGTACGAAAATAATGTGTACTCAATGAGTATCCCGTCTAATCTCGAAGAAGTAGAGACGAGATGATCGACTTCGACACTTACTAGTGGTCCAATAATGATATATTATTAATGCGATGATTCACGGATTTATTAACAACAGTAAATTCAGATAAGTCATGAAACAGGTAAAGGTTCCTTTTTATTAAAAAGCCTCCGGATTCGTAATCTATTATTTAATAATTATCTCAAGTCGAGGAGAGCAGGTATCAATATCAATAAATCTCAAGGCAAGCAATACAAGCATCCGCAACTCATGTCGAGGTTGTACGGCCCAATCCAACATAAATGTAAAATGTGCACTGCTGAGGGTCGAATGACATAAACCATAGACGCATCTATTACCCCGCTCGCGTATTGTACATGCGACGCGGTCAACATTAAATAAATAAATATCCCGCTCGCGAATCATACATGCGACGCGGGCATACATAGATACACACAGTCAAACACCCAATTAAGAGTTTATCAGGAAATGTTTATTCCAATAAAAGCCAATTTTCTTTTAGTGATTTAAGAAAAATGAAGTTTAATCCTTTTTGAAATTCATTTACTGATTCGATGTGATTTAAGCAATTCAAATACCAATAAGATTATAGATATTCCAAGTATAGCATGCTTTTGGGTCCTAAGCTACCTGGACTTAAATATAATAATAGCTACGCATGAACTCTCGTCACCTCGTGCGTACGTAGCCTCCACAAATAGGAGCACATAACCATATTTCACCTATGGGGAGAATTCCCTCTTACAAGGTTAGAAAGGAGGCTCACCTCGCCCCGAAGATCCATAACCAGCATCCCACGCCCCTCCGAAGACTAGAATCAATGCTAAATGCTCCAAAGCTAGCCAACAATTACACAAATCTATTAATATAAGCTCAATTACTCATTACAAATCCAATTTATAAAAATTTCTAACCCCGATCGAAAAGTTGACAAAAACTCCCTCGGGCCCACGTGCCCAAATTTCGAAAATTTTCGAAGAATAAGTTTATCCATAGCCTCACGAATGCAAATATATAATTTTTTCTAAATTCCATACCCAAAATCGTGGCCAAATTCCAAGAATATAAAGGCCTTTCCACCAAAACCCCAAGTTTTATACAAATTCCAATGACCAAAGCTGAATAAAATTATGTATTTAACTCAAAACTAAGACAAATTACTTACCTCATGCTTGGTGGTGAAAATGACACCTCAAAGTTGCTCCTAATCGGCTCCAATGAAAGAAAATAGGGTTAAAATGAACCCAAACCCCGATTTAAAAGAACCTCACTGCCTCCAGCATTTCCGCATCTGCGGTCCCGCTTCTACGAAAAGGCGATCGCATTTGCAAAATGGGGAGAGAAGGCTGGGACCGCTTCTGCGGTCTGGAGGCCGGATTTGCGAAACCACATCTGTGGCTTGGGAACCGCTTTTGCGGTTCCTGGCCTGGCTTGCCTGGGTTGTTTCTGCGATTTAAGGACCGCATCTGCGTTCTCGCACCTGCGGTCCACCAACCACATGTGCGGTTATGACAGAAGCAGCAAACTTCAGCCCTTCCAAAAATCTCATTTTCGATCTGTTAACCACTCGAAATCCACCCGAGGCCCCCGGGACCCCAACCAATCATGCGAACGAGTCCCAAAATATATTATGGACTTGCTCGAGGCCTCAAATAATATCAAACAACGCTAAAACCACAAATCGACCTCCAATCCAAGCTTTATGAACTTTAGAATTTCAAACTTCTACTTTCGATGTTTAAACCTATCGAATCACGTCCGATTGACTTCAAATTTTGCACACAAGTCATATTCGACATCACAGACCTACTTCAACTTCCGGAATTGAATTCCGACCCCGATATCAAAAAGTCCACTTTCGGTCAAACTTCTCAAAAACCTTCAAATTTCTATCTTTAGCAAATGACTCCAAAATGACCTACGGACCTCCGAATTCACTTCCGATCGCGCTCTCAACTCCTGAATCATCATACAGAGCATCTCCCAGACTCGGAATCCCAAAAGGACATCGATAACACTGAAATACACTTCAAGCCAAACTTATGAAATTTCTTCCAAAATGCTAACTTCCACAATAGGCGCCAAAACGCTCTCGGGTTATCCAAAAACCGAACCGGGTATACGTCCAAGTCCGAAATCATCATACAAACCTGCTGGAACCTTCAGATCCCGATTTCAAGGTCGTTTACTTAAAAATCCAATCCTAGTTAATTCTTTCAACTTTAAGCTTTCGAAATGAAAATTCTCTTTCCAAATCAACTCTGAACTTCCCAAAATTCAATTCCGACCACGCGTACAAGTCATAATACCTGAAATGAAACTACTCATGGCCTCAGACTGTTGAACGACGCGTTAGAGCTCAAAACGACCGATCGGGTCGTTACAGAAATTATACACAAAAGTTTAACTAAAGATACCTACAATAATTATATTGTACACAAATAAGATCAGATACAAAGCTTGTCAAATAAATAATTATTATTGCAAATAAAAAAGAATATGTAATATACTAAACGTATATTTCAATTGATTCCTTGTCAAAAAAAAAAAGGAGATCTACCATGATTGAATTATATACAAAAGGCTAACTAAAATTATACTATTCTATATTGATATAGAATATAAATTTGTGGATCAATATATAGATATAATTATAGAATTAGATACAAAATTACATATAAATATAAATATTGATATATAGATTAGATTTGTCTAAGATCTATTTAGATCATGTATAAGATTCATTCAACCACTTTCATTAATTATGTTTCTATTTATAATTAATAATTATTAATGTTGTCTTAAAATTGCCAAGTGGCTTCATTTTAGCTTGCCACTTGGCTTAACCTCATGCTTCACTACTCTCCTTTTAATATAATATACTAGTATTAGTACCCGCATGATGCGCGCACATAAATCATGTTAAATTGTGATGTACGTTGTTTGAATCATGTGCAAATAACCTTAAAATATAAATATCTCATATAAAAATTATATAACATTAGATATTAATTATGAAGCAGGATGTGAAATTATTGTTCAAATCTTGTAGTGCATAACCTATTTTTTTTTTAAAATTATATTTATAGCAATCTAACCCCTTGATTTTAGTCTTGCATTTCGTTTCACTATCAATATTAAAAAATACAAACATATCATGTTGTGATCTTTCTTGGTTGAGCACAATAGATCATATTACATCAACAAACTTCTTACTATAACTTTATTTTTATCTAAAAAATAAATATGTCTTAATTCTTATTCATCACATTATTTGTACGCAAATTCTTTTTTCTTTTGTTCTTTTTTTTTATATAGTTATTGCATTATTTATTATTGTACTATCATATAATATTTTATTAGCTTAATAATTAAATTAATGTCTTGCTTATTATTATTTTAATAGTATTTAATAAATAGAAATACTTTATTCTTGAAATTTGGTATATTTTTATGCTTGTATCCTCTCATTCAAATTTTTTTAATCAGTTACATTTATTGTAATATTATTAAATATTATTTAATTTTTTAATTTATTTATTTTTAAATTAATGTAATATATAAGTATCCTCACGCTATCTCTATTTTTATACATTCTCTTCCCTACTATAAATTTTAATTAGTTTTTACATTAATTTTTTTACCTATAATCAAAATAATATCATATTTTATTTTAAATTATAAAATTGATGTAGGCTAAAATATTAATACATAAGTTATTTTATGATTATGTTCCAAATGTATTGAGTTTTGTTATAATTATTTTTAATTTAGATGCATTTAAATTTTTTTTAGCTTTAAGATATAAATTTAATTTCTATTTTTCATTAATAAAATTACCTATATTAAAAAGTTATTTTATATTCTTAAAATTTTATTTTAATATTAGAAAAATAATTTCTTATTTGTTTGAACAAACTATATATATGTATTAATATGTTTACTGTCATTTTATTTCTTTCGGTAATAATTTCCAAAATAAAATAATTATGAAATAAAAAAAATTATCATCTCAAATTCAAATAATACTTATCATTTTATTTTTTGAATTGCAACGCATGTTCAAAAAATTACGCTATGCTTTCAAACTTATACTAACTGCATTCAATTAAGATATTAATTATAAAAAAATATTTTTTTAGTTGTTTGAACACATTATACAAATTTTTAATTTTTAATTTTCATTAGTATAATTACCTATATTAGAAATTTATTTTGTATTTTAGTTACTTTTTCATAAATGAGACTTTAATTTCGTGATAGCATCCATAGTTTGAGCATTCTAATAATAGTTTTAACAACTTTTTAATTTCAAATTCAATTATTTGTAATAGTAAATATTTTGAGTATTGTATATTTAATTTTAACAACTTTCTAATTTTAAATTTAATTAGCCTTTTCCTTTCTAATTTTAATTTTGTATATTTAATTTATTTTATTTTCTGAACTTATGATTTATAAATATCCTCACATTATCTCTAATTTATTTCTATTATTAATATTTTTAGTGTTTGATTTTATCTATTAGACTTGAGTTACATGGAACTATTTATATTATGACTTTTCTTATCATAATATATAAAACTTTCTCATCTCAAATTTAAATAAGTTTTACCATTTTTTCTATGATAAAAAATCTAAAAAATATTTCTCTATTTATTTTTATTTTTAATATTATATTGTTTAATACCTAATATTATTACATTGTCATGTGATTTTTGTTAGCTTGTTTGAATTTAATATCTATTTATATCGCACTCATTCTAATAATATAGATAAAAATTTAAAAACTTTCTCAAATTCAAATAAGTCTTATTATTCTATTTTCTAAATTTGACTGCATTTTCAAAAATTATGTTATACCTTCAAACTTAAACTAACTACACTCAATTCAAATATTAATCACAAAAAGATATTTAATTGTTTGAACCCATTATATCTGAATTATAGTAATATTTACGTATATAATATTTGTTTGCCGGATTTATTAATATTAATATTACATTATTATTCTTATTATTAAAATATTTTTTTACTAATTATTTATATTTTTTCTTACCTTATAAATTATTTATATACCTTCTGTAAGATCTTATTTTGCAGTTTGAATTTATTTAACTTTTAAACTTAATAAATCTTTAATATCTTAAGTGAATTTTAATTTTATTTTAACTTACTCCAAAGTATAGATAGTCACAGGTTATCTAAATCTACGTCTTTTATATTTTTATATCTTTTTCTATTATAATTTTTAGTTAATTTTTTACCTCCATATTTCTAGCTAACATAGAAAAAAATATCTATGGTGGATCAATACAGATATAAATAGAGATATATCTACAAATATACATATAAATATAAATTTAAATGTAGATATATAGATTAGATTTGTCTAAAATTTATTTAGATTGAGTATAAGATTTATTAAACTACTTACATTAATTATATTTTTATTTATAATTCAAACTTTTAATGTTGTCTTAAAATTGCTAAGTGGTTTCTTTTTAGCTTGTCACTTGGCTTAGCCACATGCTTCAGTGCTCTCCTTTTAATATAATATAGATCTTGTAATGTGACGCACTGACAAATACTCTCAAGCCATCTTCCTTTTTTTTTTTTGCCCAGTCATTATCTTACAAAACTGATAAAGTGTTAGTAGTAAATAGTTAATAGATATGTTTCATTTGCTTTTCTCATTCAGTGTTCCAATTATTATTAATACTTTGACGGAAGGGTTGGAATTCAATGTTTCACACGACTTTAAAATTTCGAATTATTTGTTTGTTTATTTATTTAAACTTTTGGAATGACAAAGACGAATTAAATAAATGAAGGGTATTGACCAAAGAAATATACTAAATGAAGGATAGAGTGAAGGATGTCGGAAGTCTATTTGAAAACAGTCTCTTTACCCCAGGTAGGGGTAAGGTCTGTGTACATGCTATCCTTTTCAAATCCCACTAAATGAGATTATACTGGGTTGTTGTTGTTGTTGAAGGATAGAGTGAAGGAATGTGGACCCTATAGTTTGGATGAAGGAGTCTTCTAGAGACCAAGCAAATGAAACTTTTGACCTGTAAACTTTCTCAAAGTCGATGCCATATGTATGGAGTTGAAAAGTAAATAATAACAAAAAAATAAATACTTACAAAATTAATAATTTATATAAATTGTTGACATCATTCCCACAGGCAATGCTACATAAAATTTGAGTTTTGCTAGTAAGAAGGTATTGTCTTTTTATTTTAAACTATAGTTCACAGATTAAGAGATCAAATTATAGTAGGATAATTTTAACTGTTGGTGAACTTTTGATTACTATTTTTTAGTTAAACATTTTTTACTCTTCTTTTTACTACGTATGAAACAGGAATGCTTAAATTTAAATGGAAAAGAAGATAGTGTAGCATGAAAAGATCCAAATACCCCCTAGACTTTACGATAAGGCCTATATATAACCTTCGTTAAAAGTTTGGCTCATATCCAACCTTGCCGTTACACTATTGGCCCGGATATCCCCTTTATTTTAAATGGAGCCAAATACCCTCCTGAACTTTACGATAAGGTCTATATATAACCCCTGGATACCCCTTTATTTTAAAAGTTTGGCATATGAGGTCTATATCTTAAACTATTTGTCCAATTAAATAATTATTTAAAAATCTTCTTTAAATTTTTCTTAAACTTATATGTTCACATAAATTGATCTACATGGAATATAGACCTTATCGTAAAGTTCAGGAGGGTATTTGGCTCCGTTTAAAACAAAGGGGGGTGTCCGGGCCAATAGTGTAACGACAATGTTGGATATGGGCTAAACTTTTAACAAGGTTTATGTTTGCTCAAAAGTTATCATATACTTTATGAGTGTAAAACAATATAAATAAATCGCGGGAAAAATCATAGCAAACCGTAATAATCCATTGGACCAAATGAAGGAAACGAAAATAAGTACTCAGAGTTAGGAGGAGAAACTTTAAAAGCCTTTATTGATGGTATTGGTTTGGTCTGCCTCTCCATGAAGAGGTTTAGAGCCTTACAATGGTATTCTATTTTCCCATAATATGGGTATTTTTGTGTCTCTTTTCTCTCTTTTCAATAGTGGTGAAGAAGAAGCCCCTTTTCTAGGGTTTTCTCTCTTGGTATTTATAACTGTGAGCTTCGTGAGCTGGCAATAAGTGGTCGTGACCACGTTGGGGTTTCGCCTTCATAATGGCGGGTGGGCCGTGGCCTTGTTGATCGAATCAGATAAGGGTTAAGTACCGTTAATTCTGAGTGGTCGTACCACTTATTAATTATGAATTAACTTAAAACGGGATTAACTTCGTTAATTATCGGGGGGTCGAATTCTAACCCATACAGATTATATATAAACCTTATCGTAAAGTCTAGGGCGGTATTTGGATCTTTTCCGTAAAAAAAAAAAGAGGGATTAGATAATTTGACCACGTACTTTCTACTTCCACCCCATGGTCAAGGGAGTATACTAACATTCAAAACAAATTATCAACTACTACATATAGACACGCGTATGGTTCCAAACCTTTGTTGCTTAGTTTAAACAATAAAATGTAACCATTAGGGAAAGTATATGTAAAACCAAAAATAAGTGAGCTAGAGAAAAGAATAAATAAAAAGCAATACAGACATCCACAAGGGTTTTGATGGAGTAGTAAGTATTCTTTCATCCTTAACCATAAGTTTTGGATTCGAGCCCTGAGTATGAAGTCGTTAGAAAATACTTTATCTCACAATATAAAACTTTTCGGTGCAAATGAATCGGGCACCAACGCAAGTACGAGATATTGGGTGAAAAACGATAAATAAATAAATAAATAAAAATAAAAAAGTTGAAATGGTAGTATGTGGTTGAAGGGGCTTTTTGATGCATTGCTGGATAGTTACTAGAGATGAAAGGGGCTGTGGCCCAATTAAAAAGGACCACTGGTTAGACACGTGATTTTCGTACGGCACCGTCAAAGAATGTATTTTGTTCGTAATATTAAAATGCAACCCGGCCCACCATCCCCTGGCCCATTTATACTGATCCTCTGTGATCTTTAGGTGCCATGACATTTGGCGTTATCCCATATATTCTTTTAGGAAAGAAAAAGAGGTCTTAACTTTCACTTTATACCTCATTTCTTATATTGTGACATCAATTCACACTAATTAAAATGTGTTTACACGTTAACTCAACAAACTAAAGCCAATTATACTTTTCTTGTTCGAAGTCATTTGATTTCAATACGTGCAATTTAACGATGAATCACCATGAATCACCTTGCTTGATCACAAATGGATTAAGATGAACGAATTCTCATTTCATACTCAGTCGTACGTTTGTGCAAAATAAATTTAACTTTGGTGATTCACCATTTAAAGATGAGAGAACGCTATCAGCACATAATGGTCCAATAAAAAAAATTATGACATTTGAACGCTCACTTATTGTATGCAAATTAACAACTGATCTTGGCTTAGAGAACCTCAAAATGAACGGGCAAGCAACCAGAAAAACAAAGTCAATATCTTAATAAAACGAAAATAATTTGTTTAGGCCGGTGCTTTCAAGGTGAAAAATTAAATATAGGATCTTATCCGTTTCTAAAATTTAATGACGAATTGTACAAACCTTACAAGAAAAATTCCTACCAAACTATATATGGATGAGAATAAACACGTAACATATATAAACTGCTAAATTTATACATTATAATGCAAAATGACAAAAATAATAAAAGACAGTATGGTCCCCAGTCTCACTAAAATTCATCCTATTCATTTGCTTTGGCCTCTTTACCTTCGATTAAAAATAATATATGGGTGAAAAATAAGGAAAATTATAAAAGAATAATAGAGGAAAAATGAAAAGGAAAAGAAAAAGGGGGATAAAAGAAAAGAGAAGATACAGAAAAAGAATAAGTTGTTAATTCCCATTTGCCCTTGCGAATTGGCACGATATAGAGAGGAAGAGGTGGACCCTTTTCATTACACAACCTTTCCTTGCACCTTCTTTGCCTTTAGGTTGAAAGAGACCATTTTTTGCATTTTCAATTTCAAATTTGTATCTAATAGTTTCACTTCTTCTTCTCCTTTTTTTTTGTTTGTTTTTGTTTTTGCACAATTAACTGGAATTAAAAGTTCATCTTTTTTAAAATTAAAAATATCGGGTTCAAACCTTAAAAATATATTCATTTCCGTGGGAAGGGACAATGACACTCGGTGAGCTTTCAATAGAGCGAATGCATATTGACCGAATCAGTAAAGTTCGAACATATAAAAATGGGGAGGTTAAACCGATGTTGTAAAATTTTAACTATTGGACGATTCTATAATATTTATTTATTTTTTGTTTCTTTTTGACAAAAATAATAAGGAATTAAAGAAAGCTAATTAGACATCAACTATCGTGAAATATTAGAACTCGAGATCATACACTATAATTTGAATTGTGATGTTTAAATTTTTTATTGTACTCAAGGGATAATTACTCCTTAACCACGCTAGTATAGTCAAACTCCTTTAAAACAGTAATCTTCTATAATCAGGGGGGAAAGCTACAGTGTTGGTTGCTGGTTCGGCCGAGCCTAACAACTTTTGTTCAAATATTGTATGTATATTAATAGTTAAAATATTATGGTATAGCCAGTTTTCACACTGGTCGTTGAAAAATAGTCAGCGTTTACCAAGTCAATGAAAAATAGCCACTATTTTGCTGCAACAGGGACCGGTCCAGTATAATATACGGGAGCTCTGGTGCATTTGTGTACGAACTCCAGCATATTATGCTGGACCGGTATACTTTGCTAACTCCTGTAAAATTTGCGGGAGACTGGAGCACCAGTGCTCCAAACTCCAGTATATTATACTGGACAATTATACTTGTTGGAACTCCCGTAAAATTTACGGGCGTTCCAGCATAATTATGCTTGAACTCCCGTAAAATTTGCGGGAGTTCCAGCATAGTTATCCTGGAACTCCCGTATAATATGCGGGAGTTCAAGCATACTTATGCTGGAACTCCCGTAAAATTTACGGGCGTATTTTTCCGGATTTTGAACAGTGTTTTCTCTCAGATTTAAAGTGGCTAAATTTCGACGACTTTTAAAACTTGGCTATTTTCCAACGACCAGTGGTAAATCTGGCTATTTTTGAATTTCTCCCGTATTAGTATCCAATGAATATGTATAAATTATTAATTTAGAACCTAATAACTTAAAATGATTACAATTCCAAACCCATAAGATTCAAATCCTATAGCTCCGCCTCTGTTTATAATTACACTCTACTATAACAGTTAAGTTTCCTTTAAATCAAAATTTCATGTTATATATATATTTTATAAGTTCACTTTGCTATAAGTTTATCGTAAAAAACAAGACTATTAGTGAAAAATTTAACAGTAATTGTCATCTTTTACTTTTTGTAATTTCTAAAGAATAAAGGATATCCAAGTCCCAAAACATGGGTAAATTAATGATGAAAAGTTAGAGGCGGAAAGTGTATGGGTTTATGGATATAAAAAAGGACCAATAATAAGACCGAGTAGCATAGCATCTCTTCTCAAATATCACATTCCTTCTTTGCCTATTACTTCCCCTGCTTCCGATTCAAAGAAAACTTGCTGACTTAAATTCCTCTTAACCAAACACTTTGTTTTCCACATAAACTTAAATTCCTTTTGCTCCTCTTTAATTCTCTCTTTTCCTTTGATACTGACTTACAATCAGAAAGAAAGGAATTAAAAGCAGAGAAATCTAATTTCCTCTTATGGAAAATAATCACCAACCACAAATTAACCCTTCTTCTCAGCTTACAAAGCCTTCAAGATTTAAGAGAATATGTGTTTTTTGTGGGAGTAGTCCTGGCAATAAACCTAGTTATCAGCTTGCTGCTATTCAACTTGCCAACCAACTGGTATATTTCCTCTATTCCTCTCTTCTTTTTCTTTTTCTTTTAACATATCCGGTGCACGAGGTATTCTTGTCGTAGGGTTTGAGAAAGGGCCGCACCTAAAGAGTGTGACGTAGACCGTCTATCCTAATACAAATATTAGTGGTTGCTTTCACCCGCTAGAACTTCATAACTTATAAGTCACACACGGACAATTTTACTATTGTTGAAAAACTCCCCTTCTTTCCTTTTTTTATGATTGCATGAAAACAAATTTAACCATATGAAAAAGAGACCGATTCTTCCCTCAAATCACACAGTTTTCCTCCTTTTTAAGGCAGATTTAGGACGGTTCTGTGGTTGAACCGAACAGTTACTTTTGGCTCAAACTATTTATACTTATGAAAATATTTAATATACACAAATAATAAGATCACATTCATTTTAAATATATTAAATCTAAAACTTGAATACACTTCTTTCCCCATCCTTCTACCCTGTGTTCAAACAAACAACAATTTTGCTTGACATTCATGTGATTTCCCAATATGCATGGATGAAACTAATTACTAGTAGAATTTATGTACTTGTATTTTCAACTGTACGATTAATTATGAAAAAACTTTATTAACATGGAGAAAGCTGAATTTAACTAAAAATAAAGATCAGTGGATTATTGTTTCAATAGCATAACAAGATTCAGCATCAAATTATGTGTATTTTCTGTACTATAGCATAAATTTTTAAGCAATTCAGTAGTATATAATACAAGTCAATCTTCCCCTTTCAGCTGTTGCTGTTCTTGTTCTTTTTTTTTCTTTTTTTTATAATATGTTTTGCATTAAGAAATCAGGTTGGATTAATTTGGTGTTACAAAATTAAAACAGTTGGAGGTGAGTAAGATTAACGTGAAGTAATTATTTTTAAATGGGATTCACGTTGAATTTAGTGGAGTAAGCAAGTCAGACAAGTAATGTTTGTTCAAATTAAAAATATATTTTAAAAAACACTTGTCTTAATTAAAAATATAAAATAAATTATAATATTTGGCAGGTTGAAAGGAACATCGACTTGGTTTATGGAGGTGGAAGTGTTGGCTTAATGGGTCTAGTCTCTCAAGCAGTTTTTAATGGTGGCCGCCACGTGTTAGGGTACCAATATTTTATTAAATAAATTTATTTCTGTTTTTTGTTTTATTATTAAAATCTTATCCAATAATTAAATCTCCTCTTTTTTTTTTTTTTTTGGCAGGGTAATTCCTAAAACTCTTATGCCAAGAGAGGTAATTTGTCTTTGTACCTTTTAAAACAGCAACTATCACTACAGATATTTATGTGACAATACTTTTGTACTGTCTTGTTTTTTTCTCGACATATTTACCAGACAAATATTGACCATTCTCATCTACTAATCTAGTTAAACTTTTTTAAAGGTGACAAAATTAATCTATTTTCAAGTAATGTACCAAATCCGTCCAAGTTTATACCTGTTACTATATGATTCGTTTATTGGTTTACATCAATAGGTTGAATGTAAAATGACTGATCAAACTATTATGTAAAAAAAGTCAATTTGTGTACTACTAACTGATCAAAATGCGAGCCTAACATGACATATCATCAATAGAGATTGAAAATTATGTAAATTTAGAAGATTTTAAGCTAATAATTTAAGAAAAATATAATATTGGTTTTCAAATATATTTCAAAAAATAAAATAAAAAGGAAGGTAGATTAGGTCATGTTGTGCGACTTGGATTATGACCTGTCATTTGACTTTATTTTCACAAACAAACTTTGGATGAACCGGATCATAATTCATTTATTGATTTTATCTGCCCAAGTTTGACCTAACTCGCTTATTTGCTAAACTTTTTAAATTTTCACATTAATTATGTAAAAGATAAATCTATTACAACATATCTTTTGTGATAAATTTATATTAGACTAGACTTCCATAATGTGATTTTTAATACTATTTTATTTTTACAGATTACAGGAGAGAGTGTTGGAGAAGTGAGGGCAGTCTCAGGGATGCACCAAAGAAAGGCAGAAATGGCAAAGCAAGCTGATGCATTTATAGCCTTACCAGGTTAATCCTTTTTTAAAAAGAAATTTAATCATTTTACTTAACTATTTATTCTTTATTAAAAATTGGTTCAAAAAGTAATTATCAAAGTCTTTAGTTGCTTTCATATCATATACAATCAATTTTCACACGTATCATTCAATTACGTAAGCGGACAACCCAAAATGTTGTTCACAAGTATGGAAACAGTCAAAAACAGGCTTGTCATTTACATTTAATAATTCAAATTAGTCGCTAATTGGGAAACAACTAATCCTAATTTAATGTCATCTTAATCTTGTTTGCAGGTGGCTATGGGACATTAGAGGAACTCTTAGAAGTCATCACTTGGGCTCAATTAGGCATTCATGATAAACCAGTACGATTTATTGTCTTAATCCTCTGTTTTTGTTTTTAATGACAAAATAGGTAGATGACTAATAATTATGGCACTATTTTGCTTTTGGCTAAGAAACGCTTATCAACTTAATTATAAAATATAATATCCGGTCATAAATATTAACTGTTCTGAAAAACTGAATTTATTTCAAAATATTTGTCGTTTTAGAAAAAGAAGTAATTTGTTAGTAGTCGTATTTTTCATATTTACACGACTGTGGATGGCCTATTCAGAGGCGGATTTAGAATTTTAAGTTTATGAGTTTGGAAGTCTGATTCTTTTAAGTTACTGGATTTTAAATAAATATTTGTACATAATTAATGAATTTTTAAAAGATAAATATAAAGTTTAAACAAAAGCTATGGGGTTCGGCTGAATCCGTATAGCACCGTGGTTCCGCCCCTGTGCCTATTAGTGAAGTGTTAATAAAGTGAGATGTTTGCGGAAAGATTAAGGATCGTTTACACAAATACTCTTATGATTAAGGCGATTAAACATTGTTTTAGCCTTCTAAGAATATTTAAAACTTTAAAAGACAGATAATATGGACCAAATGTAATATTTTCTTTCTATTTAATGTAGGACCATAGGAATTATTCTCTTGAATTTTCTAATTAACTTGTGTTGTACGTAAATGCAGGTGGGTTTACTTAATGTAGATGGGTACTACAATTCATTATTGTCATTTATAGACAAAGCTGTTGATGAAGGTTTCGTCACACCTTCTGCCCGTCACATAATTATTTCTGCCCCAACTGCCCAAGAACTCATCTCAAAGCTTGAGGTACTACTCATGATTCATCACGCTACGGCGTAATGATATTATGTATTCACCGACTTAAAATCTTGAATCATTATCTATTAATTAGCCTATTTTAATATGTTAAATGGGTTTAATTATGTAGGATTATGTTCCAAAGCATAATGGAGTGGCACCAAAATTAAGTTGGGAAATGGAGCAACAACTAGGCTACACAACTACAAAATTGGAAATTGCTCGTTGATACTTCAAAATTTGGATTAGATAATATTTATAGAGAAGTGTAGTACACTTGAACTCACAGCACTTTTAACTAGCTGTTGATGATTAGTTGACAGAAAAAAAAATATTACATAATTATTTTGTTTAGTGTTGATTCATTTTGTGCATTAGGTTAATCAAAGCCTGATGAAACAGGAAAAGTTGATGTAGTAGTACAAGTAATTGTTTTTCTGTTTGTATATGATTGTTGTTTATGTACATTAATTCCTTTGTTACTCTATAGTTATTGATTGTGTTCCCTCTAATGTAAAACGTGTAAGCTTCTTTTATTAGTAGTAATGGATCTTTATTTTGGAACAAACTCTGTTATTTGCCCGAGTCATATTTATTTTTATCTCTTGGCCTTCTCCGTAATTGGATTTTACAGTTCACCCACTGTAAAATTCTTAATTCATTATGTTATATCAGATATAATAGTCGACATGGACACAAGTTAATTTAGATATCATTATTATTATTATTATTTAAAAAAAATAATTTGACGTATACATTAGTACTTGTAAATTTCTTATTTCAAGTAAAGGTGCATGAGATAAAAACTTCGACACGTACCTCACGATTCATGAGAACTATAGATAGTATTCATAATTGCAAAAACAACAATAATAACAACCAATGTAATCTCATAAATGCAATCTGAGGAGAATAGTGAGTACGCAGCCTTACCCCTACCTTGTGAAGGTAGCAAGGTTGTTTCTGATAGACTTTCTATTCAAGAAAAACATAATCGCAGTATTGTTAAAAAGAAAATAATAGTGCATAAATCATGAAAAAGAAATAATAACACGAAACAGTACAAAAAAATATCCAAAAACTTAGGCAAGAACACCGGATGATGTAGGTAAAAAACATTACATGATATCATAGAACAACTTAATAAAGGACTTTGATAAGTTGGGGGAAAAGAAGGAAAACAAAAAGATATTAGAATTAGGAAGTTTCAAAGTCCACTATAGAAAGTAGAAATCAAAGTGGCAGAGAATGGTTGGTAGTTGAAGAGAGTGGGGCTAAGGTTATAAATTAATTTCTTCCAAAAGTAGGTCTCTTTCATATGACAACATGTATACTACAAATTTAGGGAGAACAATGTATTTTTGCTGTATCTTAATTTGTGAAGTCTCATATTTTGTGCATAATACTGTCATAACTATTGGATCCTTGCATTCAATATGTGGTTATTTCATTTTAGTTATGCATTCCTAGCTAGTTGCAATTCCAGTATCCAAAATTTTCATATAATGTGCTAACACTATATGTAACTCGGCTTTCTTGTGTGTAAGGTTCCTAATGTCCTAACTCAGTTATCCTCTCTTCCTGGCCCTTTGGCCAAGTCGCTTTATATGTTCCCTGGATTGGAATTTTCAGATCCGTGTTGAAGTGCTATTCTCTTTTTCGAAGGTTGCAATAGGTTGACAGTGGTGTAAAATAGTCTAGTTATGATGAATAAGTGACTCCACCTAATTGGAATTGAGACGTAGTTGATGAATTGATTTTTGCAATTTAGGCGCAGAAAAAAACATGTGCTTGATTAACTAGGGCAGCTCAATGCACAAAGCATTTTCCACGTACGCGCAACGTCCGTGGAGGGCCACACCCGTAGGAATGTGCTTGGTTAACTAGTTTACATTATTAAATAGTTGAACAAGAACAGAATAGAGCGGATGAACGTAGCATTTAACTTGACTAGCAAGAGACTTGAGTTCCAACAAAAAAGGCAAAAGCAATAGAAAAAGCAAGATAAGGGGTACTATGTTTGCCTCGTGTGAATAACACTTGTGAAAACATAACATAACATAACACAGTGTCCCTTCTCAACTTTTTAACACATGCATAATGTTTACAGTAGTACACCAAATTAGAAACAAGATAAGGTAACAGCAAAACAGTGGACAGACCACTCCATTTTGCTATTTAGTTGGTATAGTGATTGGAACCCAACATAAGAAAACATTCCATCTTCTGCTACTTTCTATAAAAGCTGCTCTTTTTACTCAATCATGTACACACTTTCAGATTTTGGGATAAGCTTAGCTTCACTGTGGAGTGGCACGTATGTACTGTGTTTGTCAAACTTTAATGAAAGATCAAATCATGTTTCATAAGATGTTTTAAATGGACTGTGTTTGGACAAGAAGACAAGATTAAACGGCAAAAACAAAGTGTCGAGATTGGTTCTTCTTCTTTCAATCAAAATAATGCTATATTGATGACAACAACAAACCCAATATAATCCCACAAGTCGGGTCTGGGAGGTTAGTGTGTACGCAGACCTTACCCCTACCTTGAGGTAGACAGGTTATTTCCGAAAGACCCCTGGCTCAAGGAAGGATGAAAAGAAAGCAATAACAACAAGATAATTAGAAAACAAGTGGAATGATCAATATGTAGTAATAGAGATTTATCAGTAATAGAATACAAAGCTAACTACTAATACTACTGGTATGGGGAAACACATACTCGACTACCTACTAAAAAGCTATACTGATGGCCAAACCAGCATTTGCAAATACGAAAAATACTCAGAACTAGTTCCTCTAAATCCTTCATAGGAAATTTCTCATATGTAGCAATTTTAATGCGATGAAAAACAAAAGATAGTCTGCATAATGTTTTTGAGCAAACTGATACAGCAAAAACTCATATGCCTTGTTGAGCGCGTAAATCGAATACTAGTAACATAGAGCAGGTAATGTATACACACAAACATTAACACAGAGATATATAATGCACCTATATATATGTGTGTTCAAGGAGCTACAAGAAATAAAAAAATTATGTATGCAGCTACATACTGTAGAAGATAACACGAGGTGGCACACGCGTGAAGACTATCACCTCAGGTGAAAGATTGAACCACAGAGGAAGTGGTAACCAAACCAGAAAGAAGGCCAACAATGACAGCGCTATTATATGTGGTTGGCTCTGCTTGCATCGAATTGTTCCTCGAATCGATATATGTTTCATTAAGAAATGGTCCACCAACAAGAGCTCCAGTCGCAACATTGGGATTAGGTTCAGTTGAATCTAGCCACTTCCAACCATCTTTGCAACCGGTATCAGCGTCTTTAGGAATGGAAGCCCCTCTATGGTGAACATATTGTGGATAGTTGTCACCATACCCTACGAGATAACTCATCTTCGATGGATTGTCACCCAATACATAATCAGCCTACAAAGGTGGGGGTACATTTCCAAAATTGTAAGCTTGTAAATTCAAAATCAGACCTAGCAAAAAATAGAATGGAAGAAAAAGATCTATATAGGAAACACCAATTAGCTGGAATTAAGTTTTACCGAGCAAAAAATAGGGACAATGGAAGAAAAAGATTATAGGAAACACGAATTAGTTAGAATTAAGTTTTAGTCACGTGTACGCTTATTTCAGGTCCAATGTTTTGTAGAAGTCTATTAGTCCTATCAGAAATTTAAATCACAGTAGTAAATATAGAAAAATCTAGTACTTCTATTTTTGTTTTAAATTTTCTTTTACATGATATTGGATCGAGATGCACTTAAATGAAGCAACATGATTGAGGATTCATATAACGGACCCATCCCAACGTGCTTGGGATTAAGATATAGTTGTTGGATGCTTATTGATAAAACATAAGATCAAATATCCAAAAAAAAAAAAAATCTTCTCAGAAGTACAAAGACCAAGAAGTGTACCTGGGAGATGGCAAACTTCCGCAGATCAGATGGTGTATATGCGTCTCCATTACAAGTTATTTTTGCAGTCCGAGAAGAGAGCATGTAATCACTGTACAGCACAGCTAAGAAGGCAGAAGCTACAGGATGCTGTAATGCATTCCATTCACTTATCCATATTAAACCACCTGCATTAACATTTGCTTGAAATGAGTAACAAAGACTATGTAACAATTAAACTAATGAAATGAGTTCTTAACATTTGCTTGCAATGAGAGTGTAATTAAATGAAATAATTAACCATTCAGTACAATTACCCTTTTAAACTCATATCTTTCCTTACAAGATGGATGTTAAAAAGGTTTTAGGAAAAAGATTAAGACAGGCTTCAAGATAGAGTTAAAACCACAATCAGTTTTCTTTCCTTACTAAATATAATGAATCATAAGAGAAGAAGATAGTACTTTTCCAACCATCAATCAAAGCGGTATAAAGACCATAAATTTTTTTGTTTTAGATATATGGACATCATGAAGTTAATGCCTCAACAGAATATGAAAAAGAAGAGTTGAATGTCTGTAGTTTCTTATCTCTACTTCATTGCATTTAGCTCTGGTTAGGTGTTAATTTTCAGCTTTTCTATTTACTACTCAGACATCATTTCTCGATTTATGCTTCAATCATTACTTATAGTGAATTTGTCTTCTATATCACAAGCCATTACAGAAAGGAAAATAGGACAAAAACATAGGTTCAATCTGTAAAACATAGACTCGTTTTATGTTGACTTATGCAAGTCAGCCACTCCTAATAAAAATGCAAGTATCTGCTCAATACTCATACAAAGGTGTTGATAGGGAAGAAAACAGGAAGAACAAAAATAGAGCTAAGCTTGGATGGTGCATACTATCAGTTCTGCTGGATGTTGCTGTTGGAGATTTCGGTAGGAGACCACACATTACGGCTTCTGCAGTTTTCCTATACTCTTGAAGTGTCTCCGAGTTTGAGGTGCCTTTCGAATCAAAGAAGCTGACCCGCGATAAAAGAACCTGCAATTAAAGCAGTCATTGACTTATTCAATTTGTTTACTTTGAATAGCTCAAGTGTAAAACATGAAAAACAAAGTGAGTAGTTCATATCCAAAACACACACTGCTTATATATACCAATATAAAATAGAATACCTGAGTACCAGCTAGTTTATTATCCCAGCTAAACCAAGTTGGATTTCCAAAATTACCAAAAGAATCTGCATTTTTCCCAGTCGCATAATCATAATATGATTGATCTCCAGTTGCATGATATAGCCAACTTGCTGCCCACAAGAGCTCATCCCCATATCCAGTTGAGTTGTAATATGTTGCGACTTCAGGAATATTCTCACTGTAGGAACCTCTATATTTGTCAGCAAAAGTAAATAACTGTTTAGAGTGCTTAAGAAGATCACTTGAGTACGCCGAGTCACTGGACTTGAACACCAGGGACGCAGCAGCCATAGCTGCTGCAGTTTCAGCTGCGACTTCAGTCCCAGGGACAGAAGCATTTATCTGAATAAGAGGCCTCTCCTCAGTCATATCCTCGGGCCTATCCCAACATTTATGGTCGGCATCAGGATCACCCACCTGACAAAGAGTCGAGCTTGTGAAACAAACACTCACGCACATGTGATCAAATGAAACATCACCGTGATTGACGTTCAAAAATAGAAAAAGCAATTGTTAAACAACTAAAAGAGTCAACTATAATCTGAACCAGATCACTTGATGCAAACTTAAACTCTCCTATATAATATTGACAGGAAATGGAAACATCATGTTGGTCTACAAATAGACAGTATGCTTGAGATGATATGAAGCTTAGCCATCCTTGATTAGTACAGAATAATTAATTCATATTAAAAGAGTATTACGTATACCGTAATGCCTGACAATCAACTTTGATAGTAATTTGAAGATACTCCTGTAGGATATTAGAGGTTTGTCATTTTCTACTTAATAATATAGTTCATCTTTTAAGAATCAAAATATATATAGTTCATCTTTTACTGATAACGATATCTGACTAAACGTTTCTATGTTTATGGCATTTTAAGTGGAATGCCTTTTATAACTGGGCCTTCTTTTCATATTATAAATACTTACCGACTTCCTATCACTTCAATTGTATTATATGTTGCAAGCAACTAAGCACTTAGCAAACAGGCCATCATTAACAAATTTGTAAAACGTGAACATAGAGTAGTTAACAATATAGATACGAGGCAAAGTGCATGAAATAAGGACACTCTCCTCTGCATCATTAGAACTGTAATGATATACTGCATGCACTCTTTTACTAAATACGTTAGGCAAACTTACTCTCCCTCACAATGACCTAGACTCGGGAAATTTTCTTGTTTTCACTTTAAGATGAATTCTCCTAAATAGTTTCCACGAAGAACAAGGAAGTTTCATAGCAGAAATCTCTAAATATCAGTAGTCTTCCTAAAGTAAGACCAAAGTTCAACATTCCAGCAAGCCTATAAGTCTTGAATGCAGCAGCAGTAAGAAAAGCATACGAGAAAGAGAAAATTGAGGCAAGAACCTGAATATAAAGAACATTATCTTTTGGATGAGCATTGATAAGGTAGTCAGTAATCCACTTGAGTGAGTCTTGAGCAGGTTCCAATTGGTCCACAACCTTCATCTGATCACCGTACTCAAGGATGGCCCACGACAACACAGTGGCAGTGTAAGCCATAGGGAATCCAAATTTCATGTGGTCGCCAGCATCATACATTCCTTTACTGAGATCCAACTTTGCTGGACTTCCATCTTTGACAGCTGAATCACCTCTCCATGATATTTTGTTATTTACTAACTTCCCAGCTGAAACAATAAGAGATTTTAGCCTTAAGAAAGTGAGCCCAACGTACAAATTTAAAAGAACAAAAACTAGAACAAGTCTCCAAGAAAACAAGTTACATAAAGCAACAAGGTTAAGTTAGGGCAATCACCAATAACATTCCAGTATGTATTAAGATCAATCTTTAAAAATATCTGGACAGTACTTGAAGTCATGGTAATATAACTATGACAATAAATTATAATAGGAACATCCTCAGTAGAAACTTATAACAATCAGTCACAGGAAATGTGTCTGTTAATGCCATCGCCATAGGACCTTGTCACACATCGGGAAGTGATAAGGTGACTGAATAAGGCATATTTTCCCACCCCACCAGTGCGGACATAATAATACCTCAAGAATACTCATTGACAGATACATTCATCATTAGATGATGCTCTCGAGGGAACATGGACTATCTACATCTTGACAAATCCCTCGAATGGGTGATTTTTTTAGATTATCACCTTACGACCTTGTCTCACATCGCAAGGAGACAAGAACTATGCACCTCTTTACCGAACCCCTCATTGGAGGCTCAATTGATGCAGTGACCTTGAGACCTTGTTCATATTCAAAAGACACAAGGCCATGTGCTTCTTCCGAAACCCTCATCAAGGAACTCTGTTGATAGTTGATACCAACACATTTGGACCTTGTCCCACATTATAAAGAGAAAAGAGTTTAGACAGCTAATAAGTTCCCTACCCTCACTGCCAAAAGGTGCATTCTTATTACTAATCCTTCTACACCAGCACAGGCGCCTCAGCTACGGATTAGTTCATTGCACTGACTTTAATAGGAAAATTACAATTCCACTTCAATTAAAGAGTTTAGCCCGCAATTACAGTAAATAATATTTTTTTTAACAAATATAGAAATGAGCAACCAAGACATTACAGAGTGCAACATCCATATGAAATGTCCAGGTCATTACGACACAAATCCTGGAGACAATCCTTGGTAGGGAGCGCTTACCCCCAAATGGGCCCTACGCGGCGCGAATCTGGATATAGTGTGGCTCCAATGCGGGGGTGGGAAACCAAAAAAAAAAAAAAAAAAAAAAAAAATCCTGGAGACGATCAAGAGTAAACGACAAAGTGTATCCAACAAAAAGGAAAGTAAATTAAAACAAACTACAGTATCGAAAAAGTGAGCTGCATTAATGTAAATGAAAATGTTTCAACATGGATCTAAATAATGAGCACAAAACACAAAATTACTTCAAAATATCAAAAGGGGCCTTACATTTTTGTACATCAAAGAACTGCATTGCAGTTTTCAAAGCATCTGCATATTTCTTGGTAGGAGAACCAGGAGGTCCAGGAACAGGAGCAGCATCTGGGCTTGAACCATTATGCTTCTTTTTAACAAGTACAACAATGGCTGCAGCAGCCGCTGCTACCACTATTAACACTATAATCCAACCACACCAACCTCCTTTTCGTGATTTCTCTCCCATTTCCTTATTCACTCACAAATTTACCTGCATTATCAAGAAATAATAATAAAAATGTGGACTTTATTATTCAGATCTAATAAAAATTGAAACTCTGTAACAAATATCAATTAAAATAAGAAATTGAGAGGAGGGTATGTTTAAACCTGATTAATAATCCCCGCATGTAGAAATGCGGGATAAAAGAAAATGTGATCTTAACAAAATGAAGAATTACAATATTAGAAATAGGCAATGTAGGTAAAAGGAATAAATAAGAAAAGCAGAATGTGGAGTATTTTTTAAGGAAAATGAAATTGGTTATTTGAGGTAGATGTGATAGAACAGGGCACCGACAAAGTTTTCTGAAGAAGAAGATGATATAGCTTCAGATTCAAGATGTTTTCCGTACAGTTTATGAGAATGACGATAATGCCATTAATTAAGGTGTTTTTGAGTTATTATTAGTATCTAAATAACGAGATTTATGGAGGAAAATAATTGACTTTGGTTTCAGGGAAATCTAAACCCAACAACAATCTTTGAAAATGTAATGAAATCTTTGACCAAGTTTGGACAAGTATGAATTTTGTAAAGAGGGTAAATTTTATTTTCCATATCAAATTGATGGATTTATTTAAATTAATTTGACCAATTTCTCAGTATTTTAAATATAAATTAGAATATTGTGAAAATAGAGAGTAGACAAATTATTGTACTGGTTAGTCTCTGTCCCACAACATAAATCTTGACGATGGTTGACTTGTTTGCTATTTTAGATCTACAATTAAACAATGATTTAGTACTTATTTTTTGAAAATAAAAATTATAGAGTCAAACACTACTGTAAAATAATTAAACGATTTATTTATAAGTATAAAAAGTAAAGTAAAAAAGTTTGGTACTCAAGAAACGAAATGAAACAATTACTACTTTGAGAATTTCAAATTTTCAACTGAATTTGTAAATTTTATTTTCAAATTTTGGGATTCTTTATTTTAGAATTTCCATACAAATGATTGAGTTGTTATTAAGCTAAAAATGTTAGTACGGTGATTTGTCGATTGGTACTACATACTCACACATAGTGTTAATTACCAGAAAAAGGAAATTAGTGATTGCCATTTGACAGATTGGTAGAGTGCTGACTGCGGACAGATCTTGTCTCACTATGGGAAATTGTAGTATTTCAAGGATTCGTAACATTTCAAGATTAAACTTGCCCATGAAATATTGCTAAATTAACAAACTTGACACTTCAATTTTTAATTTTTCGAAAAAGAATAGTAGAACTCAAATTTTACGTTTAATAGTTGGGCGGATTCATAATTAAAAGTTTATGAGTTCCTACATTTGTTATGCCCCTGTAAAGCCCCGGAAAATTTTAGCTAAGTAATTTAATATTTCGAGGTGCCAAGGTAGGCTAATTATTTTATTTTGTGTGAAAACGAGGATTAATGATATAATGGATATCAATTGGATATTATAATAAGTGTATAAGTCTTATTATAAGTGAATTGGGGGTCTAAGGAGAGGCCTAAGTCAAAGCCAAGTTGGAAAATTTCATATTAGACAAAAGTTGTAAATGAGTGCGCACAAGGCGTCATTTGGACGATCATATATCCAGTTATATAAGGAGTTGTGAGATGCACAACCTATAAAATTAAAGCCCTTTGAGTCTAGTTTCCAACGCAACAAACCGTTCGTCATTTGGAGGTGTATACAAGAAGTTATGACCAAATTACCAAAGGCTGGCGGAGGACTGCGCGGATGCGAAGCATCCGCATAGCATCCAAAAAGAGGGGCTGGCAGTGAAGTGCTACCATAGAAACCGGGTCAGCATCCGAGCTCCTGAGAGGAGTGAAGTGGGGATGCGAAGCATCCGCATAGCATCCGATATTTGGGCCTTTAAAACACAAATTCGGGGTTCATTTTCCCCATTTTTGTTTGGATGAAAGTTGGGGTTCTTCTTCACCCACTCAAGAGCACCAAGTCCTACCCTCTTCAAGGTAAGTAATCTCCATTATATTGATGTGAAATTACATCATTCCTACACTAGTATTGATGAAATCTACTCATAAAATCCATAGATTTTCAAGAAATTCCTTCAAAAACTCAAATGAGGGTTTGGCAAGATTTCTTCCAAAAGGTAAATCCTACACCTTAGACTTACATATATGGATATATTATGGGAATAT
>MU679864.1:2586-15804 GCA_026770625.1 Nicotiana glauca | reverse complement strand
GGATAATTCCTTCTTCGATTTGTGTTAACTAATGTATGGCATGAACTAACGCATGCGGATATGGGTTGTAACAGAGTCACGCTGGAAACAACTTTCCATGCGATGAACCAAGAAACGACATACAACGCAATCATAGGACGCCTGTGGATACACGCCATGAGAGCAGTTCCTTCAAGCCTTTACCAAGTGATCAAATTCCCTACCCCATGGGGAGTATTTAGCAGTAGGGGAGAACCACGCACCGCCCAGGGATGCTACAAAATAGCGCAAGATTGCGCCCACACCCAACAACTGAAGGGGGCGAGTGCGGAGGCATAGCAATTAGCCGTGTCGGGGACTAAAGTCGACACGGCAATGGACGCCATTAGAGATCCCGACGTTGTGGAAGCCTGTAAAGCAACGGTCGAAGATCTCGACTCAGTCTAATTGGACGACACCGACCTAGCAAAGAAAGCCTACATCGGCCACGACCTCGCCAACCCAAGTAAGTATCGTGCATTCCTAACTAACCATACAGATCTATTTGCTTTATCCCATTCAGATATGTCGGGGATTCCGTGAGACATCGCCACCCACAAGCTGAATGTCGATCCATTACATCCGCCCGTGCGGCAAATAAGAAGGAAATTCAATGCCGCAATCAATGAAGCGGTCAGCGAGGAAGTAGATAAACTACTTGCCAACGGCTCCATCAGGGAATCAAAGTACCCCCAATGGGTTGCCAACGTCGTCATGGTCAAAAAGAAAAACGGGAAATGGAGAATATGCATAAATTTCACCGATCTGAACAAAGCGTGCCCGAAGGATTCATTCCCACTAGCTCACATCGACCAATTGATCGATGCCACCGCAGGACATGAGCTGTTGAGCTTCCTAGATGCCTAATCCGGCTACAATCAAATCATGATGGCCGAAGAAGATCAGGAGAAGACGACTTTCATCACCCATCAAGGGACTTACTGCTACAAGGTAATGTCCTTCGGTCTCAAAAATGCAGGGGTTACGTACCAGAGACTGGTCACCAAGATGTTCAGAGAGCAGCTCAGTAAAACTATGAAAGTCTATATCGACGATATGCTGGTGAAGTCGACAAGAAAAGAGGATCACATCGACCACCTGAAGGAAGCCTTCGGGATATTGAGGAGATACAGGGTGAAACTAAACCCTGAGAAATGCGCCTTCGGTGTAGCCTCAGAGAAATTCTTAGGATTTATCGTATCACAATGAGGTATCGAGGTCAACCCAAATCAGATCAAGGCGATAGACGCAATACCTGAAATGATGAACAGCAAAAAACAGGTGCAAAAGCTGACATGGCGAATAGCCGCCCTATCTAGATTCATCTCGCGATCCTCCGATAGATGCCACAAATTTTTCAACGTACTGAGAAAGGACAATGGGTCACAGTGGAATGAGGAATGTGTCGAAGCCTTGAGAAAACTGAAATCGTACCTATCTTCGCCACCACTGCTGGCCAAAGCAAATCTGGGCGAGCCCCTGCTGGTGTATTTGGTCGTATCTGAAGTCGCCGTCAGCGCAGTATTTGTTCGCGAGACCGAAGGTACGCAATCCCCTATTTACTATATCAGCAAAACCTTAGTGGACACCGAAACACGGTATCCACACCTTGAAAAATTAGCTCTAGCATTGGTAGTAGCTTTACGGAAGCTCAGACCCTATTTTCAATGCCACCCCATAAAAGTAGTGACAACCTTCCCCTTGAGAAGCTTCCTACATAAGCCTGAGTTATCAGGCAGGCTCGCCAGATGGGCCATAGAGCTCAGCGAGCACAATATCTCGTATCTCCCAAGAACCGCCATCAAGTCGCACGTACTCGCCGACTTCATAGCCGACTTCAGCGCAGAGATACTGCTAGAGGCGGAACAAGAGGCACATCGTGCCCCCTCCAACACCGACCTATGGGCTCTCTACACTGACGGCGCCGCGAATGCCTCGGGATCGGGACTGGGACTCGTTCTCGAGGTCCCTACGGGCGAAATAATTCGCCAGTCCATACGATGCCCCGAGATGACTAACAATGAGGCTGAGTACGAGGCTATTATTGCAGGTATAAAACTAGCCATCAAGTATGGAGCTCGACGACTCGTTCTCCATTGCGACTCCCAACTCGTGGTGAACCAAGTCACTGGAACTTACCAAATCAAGGAGCAGAGATTGCAAAAGTACCAGTCAGAAATCCACAGATTAATGACTGAGCTCGACGAGTGCCGCTTCGAACAGGTTCCGAGGGCGCGGAACGCTGAGGCAGATGGCCTAGCAAAACTGGCCGCAGCCACTAAAAACTTCGACAAAAAAAGCGTGATCACCCTCCTTCATTCAGCCATTGATCATACTGAGGTACTCTCCTTAAATTTGACTTGGGACCGGCGCAACCAGTTTGTGTTCTATTTGCATGATGGAACACTCCCACCTAACAAAAAAGAAGCCAAGAAGCTCCGCTTACAGGGTTCCCGGTACTGCCTTATAAACTACGAGCTCTTAAAAGGACTTTTGGCGGACCCCTGGCCAAGTGCCTAGGGCCGCACCAAACGACGCCGGTACTCAAAGAAGTACACGAAGGTCACTGCGGCGCCCACATAGGCAACCGCGCCCTCGTGCGCTGCTTAATATGGGCCGGCTACTATTGGCCAACTATGAAAAAAGACGCGACAGAGTATGTCTGCCGATGCAAACAATGCCAAAAGTACGCCCCCATGATGCACCAACCAGGAGAGCCTCTCCACTCAATCACTTCCCCATGGCCTTTCATCAAATGGGGAATGGACATAGTCGGTCTGCTACCAGCAGGATGAGGGAAGGTACGATTTCTATTAGTTTTAACTGACTATTTTTCCAAGTGGGTGGAAGTAGGGCGTACCCCCAAATACGCGAACAGGAAGTCATCGCTTTCATATGAAAAAATATCATCTGCCGCTTCGGCATCCCCAAAGAAATCACCTGCGATAATGGATGACAGTTCATCGGCCAGAAGACAACAGAGTTCTTCGACAAATGGCATATTAAGCGAATACTCTCCACGCTATACCACCCCTCTGCCAACGGCCAAGCAGAGTCGTCCAACAAAACGATACTAAACATACTAAAGAAGAAGCTCGAGGATGTCAAAGGGCTATGGCCTGAGCTACTACCGGAAGTGCTATGGGCACACCGGACTATGCCCAAATCCTCCACAGGAGAAACACCATACTCACTGGTCTACGGAACTGACGCGGTTATACCGGTCGAAGTCGGCGAACCAAGCTTGAGGTATTCACATACAAGCGGAGCAGAGAACGACATGAACAGACTTCAAGACCTCGATGAGGCCGAGGAAAGAAGAGAAATGGCCCACATAAGAATGATGGACCAACAACAAGTCGAAAGGTACTACAACAAGAGGGCCAAAATACGACCACTCAAAGTGGGTGACTACATCCTCAAAGCCAAAACATTGGCGTCAAAAGACCAAATGGAAGGAAAGCTCGGCACCAACTGGGACAGACCATACAAAATCACAGCAACAACAAATAAATGGGCATTTCAATTAGAGACAATGGAAGGAAAAATGCTCCAAAACAATTGGAACGTCGCCCACCTCAAGTATTTCCATTTTTGAAAGGTGCCTCCCGAGTCGCACTCTTTTTCCCTTACCCGAGTTTTGTCCCAATTGGGTTTTCTCGGGGAGGTTTTTAACGAGGCGGCAGAGGGGACACCTGGGGATACTTACGAAACAAGTTTATCACACCAGCCACTCCATACGCCCTCTTGACTGGCATGACAAAGGGACTGGACTAGTATGATCTCCAATGTATGAACGACTACGGCCATCTCCAATGTATGAACGGCTAAGGCCATCTCCAATGTATGAACGGCTACGACCATCTCCAATGCATGAACGGCTAAGGCCATATCCAATGTATGAACGGCTATGGCCATCTCTATTGCATGAACGGCTACGGCCATCTCCAATGTATGAACGACTACGACCATCTCCAATGTATGAACGGCTAAGGCCATCTCCAATGTATGAACAACTATGGCCATCTCCAATGTATGAACGGCTAAGGCCATCTCCAATGTATGAACGGCTACGACCATCTCCAATGCATGAATGGCTACGACCATCTCTAATGTATGAACGGCTAAGGCCATCTCCAATGTATGAACAGTTACGGCCATCTCCAATATATGAACGGCTAAGGCCATCTCCAATGTATGAATGGCTACGGCCATCTCCAATGCATGAACGGCTACGGCCATCTCCAATGTATGAACGACTACGACCATCTCCAATGTAAGAACAGCTAAGGCCGCCGTCGTCAATAAGTCGACCCAGCTCAACAACGACAAACAAAGTGACTCGACGACAGTCGAAGTCACGTACATGGCCAAGGCCATCCCCAACGTGTAAATGGATAAGGCCACCATCGTCAATAAGTCGACCCAACTCGACTACGACAAACAAAGTAACTCGACGACAGTCGAAGTCACGTACATGGCCAAGGCCATCCCCAACGTGTAAATGGCTAAGACCACCGTCGTCAATAAGTCGAACTAGCTCGACTACGACAAACAAAGTAACTCGAAGACAGTCGAAGTCACATACATGGCCAAGGCCATCCCCAACGTGTAAATGGCTAAGGCCACCGTCATCAATAAGTCGACCCAGCTCGATTATGACAAACAAAGTAACTCGACGACAGTCGAAGTCACGTACATGGCCAAGGCCATCCCCAACGTGTAAATGGCTAAGGCCACCATCGTCAATAAGTCAACCCAGCTCGACTATGACAGACAAAGTAACTCGACGACAGTCAAAGTCACGTGCATGGCTAAGGCCATCTCCAACGTGTAAATGGCTAAGGTCAGCGTCGTTAATAAGCCGACCTAGCTCGGCTACGACAAACGAAGTATCTCGACGACAGTCGAAGTTACGTATACGGCCAAGGCCGCCCCTAAACATACAAAAGGCTAAAGCCATCGTCATCAATAAGTCGATCCAATTCGACTACGACAAACGAGCAACTCGACAACAGTCAAAGTTACATACATGGCTAAAGCCATCGACAATATTACGGCTAAGGAAGTGTCATCAATGGTCGCCAACCCTGTTCGATTACGGCACAAGGCACGTAAGTAGCAGATAAAGCAATGACACTATTAACTAGAGCCACTTCCTATCGACGGATAACACAAGCAACGTTCGGGAAGCACACTAAAGAACCTTAGAAACAAGCAAGCATCCACTCTGTGGAGACGAGATACCAAAAATAAAAGATACGAAAAGAATAGAGTAACAACAAAAGTATAACTTCCATTATCGTCAAAAAAATACATGTACAACAGGACCCATTTACATCTCCAAAAACAACAAAACAAAGTGAGCACAAGTCCTAAGGTGCTCCGCCATCCCGTTCACCACCCCCCGCCGGCCCATCGTTCCATTCGCCGCCCCCGACCTGATAAGTTGCTGAGATCCAGGACCCGGAGCCTAGACGGTTAACGTCTTCGGAAGCATAGCCTGCCCGATCTGGGGAATCGGAACTATACCCGCAAGCTTCACGGGCGACTTGAGCTATACGCCGCTGATCCTGAACCTCTGCCTCAGTAGCTTGGCCCGTAGCTAAGAATTCCTCGAACACGACAAGCTTAGCTTCGGCGTACACCCAAATCTCCCGCGCCTCGCCATGCACACCCTCATCGGGCATGGACACAATGGTCTGCTTAAGTGCCTCAACTTTAGCCACCTTGGCATTAAGCTCGGTGGTCAGGGCAACGACCTTGGATTGCAAATCAGTGGCTTCCGCCGCTACCCCACGACCAACCTCCAGTTCATCTTCCTTTGACTGGAGGAGAGTCTCCAGTTCAATATTTCGAGCCAAAGCGGCCATCAGCTGGTCATCAACTTGCTCCAGCTCAACTACCCTTCGCCTCAGCTGGGCCTCCGACTGCTCCAAGCCCTCACAAAAAACCCGAAATTACGGGTCCTGTTTGAGTAGGTCTGCCAGCGCTTGATGCTTGGCACGGCATCGCCGATACTTATTTACCACCTTGTTAAAGGTGGCGGCCTTCCTTTGCGCTCGCCGACCCCTCTCTATCTCCAAAATAAGAATCTAAAGAAGAGGAAAAAGATAAAAGGCAAGTCAATATGCACCAAAGTTCACTTTACAATACATAAAGAAAATCAAAATATACCTGCAAGGCCGCGCCAGCAACCTTCCAAGATAAATCCCCGTCGCTAACACCTTTGAACATCTCGCGCTCAGCGGCCGCACATAGCAAGGTCATATTCGCTGCGGCCTGCTCGCTGTGTTGCAACAGGTTATACCTGCCTGAAATCAGAATTTGGTAGTTAGACCCACCCGCTATCATCCCTACGTGGGCTGGACCTCTCGTTAGTGCATCTGTATCCGTGGGGGCGACCTCAGGGTCCGCCCTCTCACCATCACCCGCTTCTTCAGTGGCAGTCGACGAGCCACCCTCCGGAATATATGCTGGAGTGACGTTAGGAACTGCCCTTCCTTGGGAATCCGACCTCTCAGAACGGATGGCATCGGCCATAAAAACTGGCCTTGACTCCCGACGGGGCTCACTCTCCCCCTCATCTTCTGTGACTATACCCATGCCAGTCATCAACCGGCGTCTTTTCCTTTTCGGTGGCTCCTCGCCCTCGGAAGTCTCCTCGACAGGCCGTGGGGATGGCGGCGAAGGAGTTGCTTCACTTGTGGACACAACCACGGGTGCAACCTCAGGTTGAGGAACCTCCGAAACGCCGTCGCTGGGCGAGCCACAAGGTATGTATTCGTATTCAGAGTCAGTCCTTGCCCCAGGCAAGGTAACGACGCTCTTCTTCCTCTTCTTGGGGGATCTCCGACCTGCCAACACGAATAAGTCAGATAACGAAACCTAAGTAAACCCCCAAACCATAATCAAAGAGTTACTCCGCATACGGAATCACTCCCTCCACCCACGACCTAATATTTTCAACGAATCGAGGTGGAGAAGCCCTCGCAGCAAAAAGGGAAGGGGTAAGCAAAGGAAATCACCGTGGCCGTACGGTTAAAATCGCAAACAGTCCCGAAAATTCTGCAAGTAAAAATACTTACGTTCTGGATTCCATCTTTCCGGGAACCCTTGGGGATTCAACACCAGGTGCTCCGTCCTGATGTAGAAGAATTTACGCCAAAAGTGGCAGTTAATCTTGTCGTCGGCTTTAACAACTAAGCCCCTTGTGCCACGACTTTTCAACTGCAACATGGTACCTCTCAGGTAACCAGGGCTGAATAACTGTAAGAGATGGTGGACCGAGACGCTGCACTCAGCCCTGGCTGCATAGGTGGTCATAATACGACACACCTTCAAAGTGTAGGGAGTGAGCTGAGCCGGGCACACGTTGTAAAAATGACAAAGCTCCTCCATCAGGGGGTAAATTGGGAGACTCTAACCTATCAAGAACGGGTAATCATAGAATGCCCAGTACCCAGGCCGATGCACATTGGCATAGTCCGTCCCGATCGGCACCATCTCCACGTGGCCCGGAATACGATACGTCTCTCGTACTTCATCCAAGTTGGATTGTAATAACTCGCTGTGCTCCCAGGGAAGGGCTGGGCTCCTCGTTGGAATATCCCTACGAACATGTATCTCCTTCAGAAGGACGTTGTCTATACTAAGAGGAACAAGGGCCTTCTCTGCCTTTTCCCCTTCACCACCGGAAGATGGTGGAACCCTAGATGGGGTATTACCCTTGGCCTTTTTATTACTTTGTCCACGTTTTGTCATGATATTTTCTATGAGAAACAAAGCTCTAACGACAAGAAGTGTGGTTTCAAAAGAAATGGAAGGGGCTCGTACGAGATAGCAGTTACTAGAGAGAAAGATGAAATAGGCAGCAGAAAAAGTTCAAAGGTTCGAAAGATAAAATAGATTGAACCTTCCCCCTATTTATAGGTTTAGGATGCACGAAAATCAAAGAGGAATGATTCAAAACAGGCGCGGGAAACCAAAACATCACATCAGCCCCTGAACTGCCTCGGGAGCAAGTATAATTATGATGCATGCGGGCAATGATATCATTTCAAAAAGGGGGCCACGCATCGACGGCTTAACGATGCCATATATATCCCCTCACTCACGTCATCACCCCCATAGTAAGGTCAAAATTTCTAAAAATGAGGTCTGCATTTCCGCCCATTGAAGACGTCTACTGGATACGCCTCCAATGAGCGGAGGGACTAACTGTATGGGGTCAAATTTGGCCCTATACGTCTCTATGCCGAAGGGTACGGCTCAGACGCAAGGACGAAGGCAACGTCAGTCAGAACTCGGCGTCCTCGCTAGGAGGACGTCGACCACTTTGTGTATTTTTTTTCTTTATTTATTATTCCAAGGAAGGCCTTTCCCTATATAAAGGAGGTCTTCCATTGTAATAGGGCATCAGTATTATTCCTGAATAATACAACTCTCTCATTTTCTCCTACTCTCTCTCTCTATCTCTATCTCCAACGAACATTTTCTCTTGAGTTTATAATATCATCTTACAATAATAGATCTATAACAATAACATCATTTTTATATCTCTGGGTCTATTATATTTGATTACGATTTACCTTTTCATATTTTTTGATTGTTTTCTAGCTTACAAAGTACATTCTTAACTTTTGAGTCAAACATACTTGATGACTTTTCTAATATAAATATAGGAGTTATTGAGTTTTTCGGAACATGTACCTCTTATTCTTGATCCGCCCTTGAGTGGGGGTTAGGAGGAGCGATAGAGGTGGCCAGGGGAAACATGGGCAGATCTAGAAGCTCATATGCGGGTTCAACTGCATCTAGTAACTTTTGCTCAAATAATATATTTGTCTTAACTTTTTTATTATATTTGTATAAATATTAAATTTAGAATACAATTAGTATCACTTAAAATCGTTGTTCGAAAACTCAGAACCTATAAAGTTAAAATTCTGCCGCCATGTCTGCGGGATGAGGAGACATGGTGGGTCACATTTGGAGTTGTGGTGAAGACTTTGTAAGAGCTTTTGATTGAAACATTTATATATGAGATATAAAAGCATTAAATCATCAAAAGAAGTTGAAGAACATTGGATCTTATTTTAAGTGAAACTGACCTATCTAATTAGCTTTCCTCTTTCTATCTCTCAAGTCTTATGTAGTTAGTAAGATTCGGAGAGATCTCCAGCCATCAAGAAAAGCATAAACTAAAAAAAAAAAAGAGGAAAAACTATACATTATAAAAAGAAGGGCAACTACTAAGCTTTCGCTATATGCGGCGTCCGAAAAGAGCCAGTCCACAAGAATCTATTATACGCAGTCTTATCCTGTATTTCTGCAAGAGGCTCTTTCTACGGCTCGAACTCGTGACCTCCTGGTCACGTGACAACAATTTTACCAATTACGTCAATGCTCCCCTTCGAAAAAATATACATTATAACCACCCAAAAAAATAGCCGGCAAACTATATATATTTAGTAACAAATATTTGGACTAACAAATATAATTATTTTTGGCTGATCGGCAAAAATGTGTGTAACTAGCCCAAGAAAAAAGGCAAACACAAACTATGGATTTCATCGTCAATCACGCAAAACAACATAAATTTTAAAATTAATTATCAACACGTAATATAATGTGGGGTCCAAAATTAGGAGTTGAACACCTGAAAACATTGAAATTGATGTGAAACATACGAATGAAGTAAAGGATAGAAATGGTTTTTGATAGAATGAAGGGGACACGTGGGCCATAAATAAAGGTGAAATTGGATCCGATCCAAATTGACGTGCATGAATCTAAGGTTAGATACTGTTCATATATATATACGTATGTATATATTATATTGCCTCTACGTATGTATTATTTTCAGACAAGGACACCAAGTTATGTGTGCATTACATGCATTGTGGGATTCTTTTGACTTTCTTTGATCACCTCATTTTTCTTGGTGTCGGCTCCCGTGATTAAGCCAATGCAGCTGCTCTCATTAAGGAGAAACTTCCAAGGTCTTTCATTTTGTGTTTTTTTTTCACTAGGTGTTGGGAATCTGCGTTAGAGTCCGACTATATTCAAATATGCATGAAAAAGTTCTATATCAGCAAGGATAAATCGTTCCCTAAACTTTTTCATACCTAGTACTCCAATTGATCTCAGAGCTCAAATTAACACTACTAAAAAACTGGCTAATTTCGTTCCGGAAAACCGATCGAAATCGGTTAAAAATTGAGAAAAAGACCGATTTCCGACCGCTTTTAATTAGTCGGAAAAATGATGCTAAGCTATTTCGACCGAAAACAGTCAGTATATTCAATGAAATCATAAACATCCTCTTCGAGCAAAACATCACTCATATGTAGCCCCTTGGGTAAACCTCACAGTCATTCGTATATAGCCCCTCAGGCATACCTCACCATCACTCATATACAATTCCTCGGGCAAAATATCACTCATATACCGTCCATCGGGCAAAACATCACTCATATACCGCCCCTTGGGCAAATTATCACTCAGGGTACCGCCCCTTGGGTAAAATATCACTCATTTACCGCCCCTCGGATAAAACATCACTCAGGGTACCCGTGCTCACTAGGGGTGTGCAGACTCCGGAGGGGCTCCTTCAGCCCAAGCGCTATAACTGTTGATACCCAATTTTTTCCTATGTATTTTTTATATACCTAAAATACTTTCAAAATAATATATATGTGCATATATAAGCACACCTAAGGGGTTTGACATTTTTAATAATTTTTTAAACCAATTTATGGTCTATTTTTGTACCATAAAATTCAATAATTATTCCCAAAACTTGCCATTTTGGATAATAATTTATTTTATTCTCATATTTACATCAAAATATAGTTAACATGATTTTTTGCATATTTTTACAAATTCGTTTGGTATTATAAAACTAAATTGCATGTAATTGCAATACTAGCCTCTTTAAGATTTAATAGTTTTTTTTAAATACAAATTGATCCCAATATTTTTAAATTAATATTTACATATTATTTATTGACTCAGTGCCTTTAATTTGTTTTTTTAAATTATTTTTATTATTTTTATAAATATAAAATAGAAAAACTAGATATTTCAATTGTAGCCTCAATTCATTTCAATTTTAACCACATTCCCATTTCAATTTCACCCAATGTCAAACCCAAATTGGACCAACCCAATTCCGACCCCTGACCCAATTGCCTAAACCCGCCCGGAATGTTTTTAAATCCAGGCCGTTGATCCTTTTGATCAACGGCCACAAATCATTCTTTCCTTTTTAATTATACACGACCTAACCCTAACCCTCATTACCTCTTCGACCGCCGCCCTCAAACTATTTCTCTCTCTCTCTCAAACGCTCTCAAACACTCAAAAATCCCTAATCGTTTCCTTCATCTTCTCCGACCAATCTCACCGGAGCCCATGGCTCTTCAGGCCATGGACGGCCTGTGCTCGCTCTCCTTCACTCCTAAGTCATGTTTGTTGAAGATTTCGAGGTTCGACCTCGATGGTGTTCGAGCAGATCCTCCACAGATCTGAGGTTCTATGGCCTCTCCGGCCCCGTTCCGACATATTCGAGCCTTAAGAGCCTAGCTATGGCTCAGATCGACTCCAGACCAGACCTCTTCCAAGCCTTCTCGTTTCTAGGGTTTCTGAGAAGTCCTAAAGCCATTCGAGGTTTTCCTGTTTGTTTTCCCTTAGATCTATGCTATATCTGTGCTATATTCGATGTTTCAGGGGTTTTCCCAATTTTTCTTTTGAAATTATTCGATTTTCAAAACTAGGGTTTCTGGAAAAACTTTCTGATTCTTCTTCTCTTTTCTTTATGTGTGTTTCATCTGTGTTTATCTCGTGTGTTTCTTCTCTACTACGCATGAACTTGATTTTTCTGTTCTTTTTTTTATACTTTATATTTTCCTCTGCCTTTAGACTAAACTCGCATGACCGTCTCTGCCATATTTTCTTACATGATTTCTATTGTATGTGTTTCCTACTGTTCTCTATGTTTATTTTCGCGCAAGTCTCTGAAAGAGACCTCTGAGTCCATTTCAATGGCTCACCTCCTCCTCTCCGTTAGAAACCCTAGGATTTAGGGTTTTTGACAAGTTTGAGCTGGTGTTCAGACTAGGGTTCTATGTCAGAACCCTAGGGTTCTCTCTTGAACTCATTCAGAGTCTATGAATTGGACTCGACCTTTTGTTATAATCCTGGATTTTTTATATACAATGTTCTCTTATTTGTGCATGTCTGTATGCTTTTTATATGACAAATTCTCCTCTTTCAAAAGGCCTTTGGCCAGCCTGTGATTGATTACGAGTCCCTTTTCAAAAGGGTTTGATTAATTGTTGATGATTTTCTTTAAATTAAGTTTCTCTTCACCTTTCCTGACTGGATTCATTCGAGTTAAGACTCAAGCCCTAATTTTTACTGACTGCTAATTGATTGTCTTTCATTATCTGGTCTAAACCGTGTACTATCGAACTATTTCCCTTAAATAATATCTGTGTATTTGCCCCTATTATGCTACTCTAGAAAAGGTTTTAAAATTATTCCCCTTCCTTATTTATCATGCCCGTTTGAAATCAATCCCTTGGCTGAAGGGAAATCTTTGTGATTGATTTTCAAATTATTTCTTACCTTCTTCTTACCTGCTTTCTGCACTATAAAAGGGGCTACCCCTTTACACTTTCAAAAAAGAACACAGCTTCTCTGCACTAAACATGCTTACACTCACAATTCATTACTTTCACACATGCTTACACAACTGTTTTCTGCATTCGAAAATACAACTCTTCTGCACTGAACTCTCTCACAAGCAAATTGCTTCTCTTACTGATAGCATCATGCACTCTGTTCTCTACTCTCCTTTTACCTTATGAGAAATTCCTGAGTTCTCTTGAACTCTCAAGTGTTCTGCTGCAAACTTGAAGTATGCTCCTGCTGATTTCTACTGTTTGTTTACTCTGTTGTTCTGCTGTTTTTATTATTTTTGCAACCGGTATGTTCTAGTTAAATAATGCTCTCTTCACTATGTGTTTACCTCTTGATCTGCTATGCTTTCCTTCACCATGTGTTTATATCCTAGTCTGTTATGCTTTCTTTCTTTATGTTTCTGCACTCTTAGTCTGTTATGCTTTCTTTCTTTCCTTGTGTTTCTGTAAATGCTTCTCTATGTGAGTCCCTTCCCTTTAACCCCTTTGTATG
>MU679862.1:39678-79703 GCA_026770625.1 Nicotiana glauca | reverse complement strand
TGGGAGCTAATATAGCAGAAGCGTGTCCAACTTATAACAAATATTTATCTCCCCGTTACACCTCCATAACATGTGATAACTGTGTTCTCTAGTTAGTGAATTCATGGTGCTAGTTTTCCCGCATTTGTTTGATAACCATGAGAGAACATATCCTTCTATGAGTCATTGTGACACTCTCTGCCTTGTGAGGACCCTTCCTAGGCTTTCCATCAAGACCAAGCACACCTTTGGGGGTTATTATAGCACAATGCCAGTTTCTCATGTTTTTCTGCCTTTCATTAGCATCTGGGAAGTTCTCAAGTTAAAATCTATGAAGGACTTATTAGGAACATCAGCAAACCCTCCAAGATTATTCCATGTTATCTCATTGGGTTCTCATATCACCTCAAGATTCATCAAGGGTTGATAGCCTGCCACAATTTCCGAAATTGAATGATCTCTTTCTGATAATGGATTATCTACACTTATGCTAGTCCAAACATCTACTTATCAGTCTAAGTCTCGCCTTTTGGTTTTGGGTTGGCCAAGGAGAAATACACCTAGTAGCACATTCATATGTAAAAGCCTTTCTCACGGTCATGCCTTATAACATCTCCCATTATGGCTCGTAATAGCTGGTTGCATAGAAGTGTGTTGTAGTGCTTCATTATGAAGTAGAGTTGGTAAATATAATTGGATTTTTGAATTCTGGAGTTATACATCACGTGACTACATAGAGAGACCTTCTTTCAAAAAAAAATGTACCTTCTTATGATCACTTTATATTACCACCGTTCCTAGTGGTTACAATCTAAAGATTACTTCCATAAGGCTCTTTTCCTTCTTTTTAGTTGTCTTGCATCGTGTGTTGTGTACCCGTAATCTTTGATGTGATATTACCTCAATGTATCGACTAGTTATCCAACGATATGATCTGATTTAATTAACCGTACTTTTATGTACTCTACAAGCGCCCCGAGAGTGGGTAAATTTCTCCTTTCCTACAGACTTCTAATGTCTTCAACTTGGTTTATGCTCGTTGGTTCTAAATGGTGCTCATTAGTTTTACCACCCTACTATCTACTTCATCTAATAACTCTCATTGTATAATTCATTTATGTTTCATGGCATCAAAGAGGAAGTCTTGTCGCATTAAGTATGAGGACATGTTCCTTTTTGTTAGGATAACAAGATATTGCTCGCACTTCTTATGAGAGTTTTTCCTAAAAAACTATCTACCTTCTCCTCTTGTCCATGGGCCAGATAGCCCAGGTTACTTCTCCAAGATAGATGCATTAAAGCATCTCATTCTTTTGAAATTATCCATGTGGGAACTTTGAGGTCTTGTTTTATACAAACTCGTAATGGTTTTAAATACTTCCTCTCCATTTTTATCGATTTTCTAGGACTACTAGGGCTTAACTCATGGGTTTCAGAAGTAATCACTTTCCTTTAAGCCCAGGCAAAAATTGCCCTGATTTCAAACCAAAGTGTATCCCTCTTTCCAAAGTCTTAAATGGGTTGGATTGGATGGGTTACGTGGCCTTCTTCTCACTTGACTCCTGGGATAATTGACTATAGCAGTTTCATATGAGGATAGTCTTGCTACCCTTGGTATTACAACTCCTTGGGAGGATAGGAGTGTCATTTGTCTTTCTCCTTGGATCATCATGTTAACCATTAGAACACCTCTAACTAGTACATGATTTCATCCCAACTTTTAGATGTCTGAGCTATGTGATTTTACTTGAGAAAAGGACGAGATTAGATGCCTTCAGATTTTTGCACATATCATGAGCATATCGACTCGAAAGACAAATTTGGTCGTACCTTTAGTTCCCTGGTATATGATCAATTATCAGGAAGGGTTAAGCTATCTAAAATATGATAATCTCACAAGCGTTCAACTTATTTTCATCCTCACGGGCTTGTGGCATAGATTTCGTGTGTCAAGTAATGTTAAGAGTGTAATTCAGCTGCATGTATTTTGAAACCCGTATCATATTCAAGGTGCCAGATTATTCTTATTCTTGATAAACGGATTTTCCCTACACTATAGAAAACGAGTGGTTCACGTAATTGAGTATTCCTCCTTAATGGTTCCTATTGCCAATATACGAGTTACCCCTATGACTTATTTGTCTAATAATTGATGTCCTCACAATAATTAAACACGTCAGTATTGTTAGTAGTAACCTTGTGTGTCTCTTAGCATATAACCTCGTGAAATGCTCTGCAAAACACATTAATGGATTCCTGAATAACTCCCGCCTAATCTTGAACTCTGTTGTTCCTCACTGTATTAGATCCATTGGGTATTGTAAGTTCAAACAAGTCAAAGATGAAGCTTCACAGTATGATCATATATATATTGGATATGAAATTTTATGGTTAGTTTATGATAGCACATCTTAGAGAAATTGTTGAAAGTCATCAAGGGTTCAGTGTGAGTGTTCGCCTAGAGATTTAGAGTTTTAAGGATGAACATGCTATTCTCCATATTTTCCCCTGAAGATGTTATGAGAGTTAATGATAAAGGTGACATAAGTGTATTCCATATTAGGTTGCTCTAGGAGTATGATATTCCCCGTAACTGTTCCTCATGTACTTTGTGTTTCCATATGTTTATGTCTAAGAAGGTAGTGATAAAAGAGGGGTGTGAATTGATTCGATTGAGCTATATGATCATGGTAATATCCTATATGATACACTACTGGCAAGAGTCATCGTGGCTTGACTTTATATGGGTTGTTGATTGAAATAAAATTATATTATTGTTGATGAACACCTTTGTGATTACATTAATGGCTGGTAAGGACTATTATGAACACATGACTGTTTTGTTACTACGAAATGACATTCTTGATGGTACGATGCCATGTGATGGAATTGTGAGATGTTGTTGTTCCCATGAATTGCAATATCCGGTGGAATGTAAATTGTACAATGGAAATTACTAAAGGTAAAGTCAATGGATAATTAACTCATGCAATGTGTCTATCTGTCATCCTTGTTACGTATGTTTGGGAGTTGATATTATTTCCGAGAATGTGTCATGATAGAGCTTTAAGTTGAGAATGTCATCTGGAAGGCTTAAAGTGTCATGAAAGCAAAATATTTTTTTGCTTGATTGAATATCAATTAGTTTTGACTTGAAAGGTACCATATAGGTGTTTTGATCTAAAACTGTTCAGTCCATGTCTGGTATCCTTATGACAATGTAGTGCTTGTCATACTAGGATTAGAATTGTTGTTATATACATTGTGGTGCTCTGTCTAGTTGTGGATGTGTTGTTAAGACGATTTTGGTGATTCTCTGGCAGGTGGATAGACCTAGTTACAAAGGAGACTCTGCCGAAATTTCTGAAAAATTTAGGAGTTAGTCAAAATTTAAGGTCCCGAGTAGGTAAGAACAGAGAATGATTATATTAAGCATTTGAGTCGGAATCTACTCCTCATTCGAGGACGAATTATCCTAAGGAGGGGAGAATGTAAGGCCCCAAGCGATTTAGGATTTCGTTGTGTCACATAGGCTTATTATAATAATTTTATGTGCTATTGATATGGTGTAAATCCATTGTATTTGGCAAATATGTGTATAAGTCTTGTGGTAAGTAATTTGGAGTCGAATGAAAGGCCTAAGTCTATGAAAAATTGGAAAAGTCCATAATAGGTTAAAATTCCCAATGATCTTGCACTAGTCCCTAACTTGAACGAGAATATCTAAATATCTATAAGTTTTTAGGTGATTAATAACCTATCAAACGAAATGTCTTTGATTCTAGTTTCCAACGCTTCAAACCGTTCGTCATTTGGACATTCCTACGCAAAATTATGATCAAATTACCAAAGGCTGTAAAATGCGATCCTGTGTCATGTCAGATCTGCGATATCAATGTCAATTATGCGGTCCGCATTTTTAATCTGCGGTCGCAAATCAAACCGCGGATTGAACGAGTGTAGCCCAGTTTTGGGCACCGATTTCGCGGTGCATTCTGCGGCCCGCATGTTTATTTTGCTGTCCATTCTGCTATAGCAGAGTTGACATCGGAGGGTTAATTTTCTAATTTTTATAACCCGACCCCACTTCAATATATAGCCTTTAGGGCTTCATTTGGGGTCATTTCCTACTGATTTTAGAGAGATGTGAGAGCATTTTAGAGAGAGAAGGAGGAACCCAACATTTAAATCATCCAAACCTTGCATCAATCTTCAAGAATCAAAGAACCCAATCGCAATATCTTCATCTAAGAGGTAAGATTCTATGCCCTATGTTTTTATTTCGAGTTTGGAGTATAAGATGGGTTATTGAGGTATGATTCTTGGGTATATTAGTATTGTGTATACATGCATGTACAACTTAGGTTTATGGAAATATTGTTTAAAATAAATAAATAAAGATTGGGTTAGGGAATGAGGAAAATCTTGAAAAGGGGATTTGAAATCAAGATGCCCAACTAGTATTTGATAAAATGCTCAAAAGAGCTAGAATTATGAATATCTTCCTAATTTGTGTTCAATTTTTCTATGTCTCAACATAGATTGAAGTTGCTAGAATTTCCGAAATATCGTAGTAATTAAGGGAAAGCTCAAGAAAGGTATGTATGGCTAAAACCCCCTTTTTATTAGAAATTGATCTCCGATGTCACTACGAAAGTATGGTAAGAGTTGAATTGGTTAGTATATTGATTGTTATTACGCATTAATTGATTTGCAATTATCTATACATATTCGTGAAGGATGTGCCTCAATGTGAATAATGTACCATTCTTGATAATTAGAGAAGGATGAAAAAGTACAAGTTATGTGTTGAAGTACTTGGGCTATAAGCCAACATCGAAAGAAAGAATTATTCATGCTAGCTATGTGCTTACTTACCTATGATTGCAACTTGAATTATTTTGTGGTATATGTGTCTATGATCACAACTTGTTAAATGGATATTGAAAAGAGAAAAGATGTGATAACGGTGGCCTTGGGTGCCAAGGAATTTATATGATATGTGTGAAACAAAGATTCAGAGGTGTTAACTAAATCAGAAATGAGTAATGCCTAGGCAAGGCGACCTAGCCGATCGGGTCGTGATCGGACACCATGCCGCACACATGGTGGTAATGTGCTGATATTAAATTCCGAAAAAGGGAAATGAAATATGGATTGAAAGTAATACCTCCAATGAGGTGACCTAGCCGGTCGGGTCGTTACCAGACTCCGCTCGAGATGGCGGTGGTAATGAGAACAGTGGTGAACAAGTGACAGAAATGCCCTAATCAATGTTGTGGAAATTGTATGAAAGATTATATGAATTGCTTCTTTGATTTGCCCATATTATTTGCTTGTATCTGTTTGATAGTTCTTTTTAGTAAAATGGTGTTTAGTTATACATATCAGTAAAATTCAAATGTACTGACGTCCCTTTTGCCGGGGGCGCTACATTTGTGTTATGATTGTAGGTGGATCTATAGCAGGCACTCCTGTCCACCGGCAGTAGCACCTCCTCCACTTTCCGTCAGCTGCATTAGTGAGCCCCTTTCCTCTCGGGGCCCTGCGTGGCTCATGCCACTTTTATTTCGGAGTCTATTTTGGTATTTGTGTAAGGTATAGCCGGAGCATTGTTGCCGACATTTCTATATTATTCTTCAGTTGTATTTAGAGGCTCTGTAGATAGGTTGTGGGTAGTGCGGGGTATAGGAATTAAGATTGAAATATTGATGTTTGGCAAAGATTTACAAAACTTGTAATATTTTGACATTTATGATTTAAGCTGCTAATGGAAATGAAATGGAATTGTTAATAAAATATTTATTAAGTATGATTAATAGAGCTCATCTCTTATTTAGTTATGAGTTGTGTTTGGTAGTATGTATGAAACCTGTTAGGCTTGATCAGTCGGGTTTACCCGGTTGAGCGCCGGTCGTGCGCCTCAGATTTTGGGGCGTGACAATAAGCCCCTTGGGCATTTATAAAACAGTAGTTCTCAGCCCGAATTATCATTTGAGTTTTCAAAACTTAGGAATATGGCTGAGTTTTGCAAAAACAGTATTTAAAACCTTGGACTGAAACCAAATGATATGCAAGATATGCTAAAAAAGTAATATCAATCCCCGAAGGATTCACGTAGTTGGCACGAAGCCCAAACATGGCAATCAACCCAAATTATGATGATAACAAGTAGTTTCAGTCAAATACGCGGTAAAAATCAACAACCGGGATGGACCAAGTCACAATCCCCAATGGTGCTCTACCCCACGCTCATATCCGGCGTGCAAGTCACCTCAATACAACACTATGATGTGCAAATCCGTGGTTTCAAACCCTCAGGATATCATTTACAAGTACTAATTACCTCGAACAGGTGAAATTCCTCGATCGCGATGCCTTTGACCCTCAAATTGGCCTCCACGCACGTCGAATCTAACCAAAATCATAGCGAATACATTACAATATGCCAAGGGAACAATACCCAATCGAAAACAATCGAAATATAGCAAACATCCCAAAACTAGCAAAACCCGAGCCCCGGGCCTGCTTCTCGAAAAATTACAAAACTCACATTACAGGATTCCTTGTCTGGCCACGAGTCCATACATATCAAGAACTCCCAAATCTGAGCTCAAATGACCTATCAAATCCCAATTTGAAATATCAAAATTCAAGCCCAAGCTTTACCCCTCTTTAATGAATTTCAACCAATTTCCATGTTAAATCTAACATAATCTCGTGTATTTAAGCCAAGGAACTTATCTCTAATCATTCTCCCTTAAATCCGTCTTCAAAATCGCCTCAAAGCTTGCTAAAAATAGTGGAAATAACATAAGCTTCGCGGAACAAAAATGAATATAAAACCCTTCTGACTCCGGGGGTTTCCGCTTCTACGGTCCCCACACCTGCTTTCGCGATACCGCTTCTGCGGTCATTTTCCGCTTAAGAGGAATTTTGTTAAATCACCAGGGGTCGCTTCTGCGACTCAAATTTTAACTTCTGCGGAACCTCACCTCCGGGCCAACCGCTTCTGCGACCTTATGTCAGCTTCTTCAGACTAGCTTAAGCGAAACAACTTCCGCTTCTGCGAAACTTCCCATCTCAACATTGAAACACTTATGTGACCATTCCCTCGCTTATGCGGAACTGCTTCTGCTGTCCATTTCTGCAGAAGCGAGCATACTAGATACCAGCAAACATCTGCCCCTTTCTCAACTTGAATTTCATCCTGTTAGCCATCCAAAATCACCCCGACGCCCCCGGGACCTCAACCAAAAATACCACTACATCCTAAAACATCATGCAAACTTGTTCCAATCATCAAAACACATTAAACAACACTAAAATCATCAATTCACATTGGATTCAAGCCTAAGTTCTTTCAAAAACTTCCAAAACACGCATTCGATCAAAACCCCAACCAAACGGTGTCCGAATGACCTGAAAATTTGCACACATAACCAAAATCACCCAATGAAAATGCAACAACTCTCGGATTCCCTTTCCGACCCTCGAATCAAAATCTCACCCATCAATCGGAATTTGCCAAAATACTAACTTCGCCAATTCAAGCCTAATTCTACACCGGGCCTCCAAAATCAATTCCGATCGCGCTCCTAAGTCATAAATCATCTCCTGAGGCTAACTGAATCACCGGAAATCACATCTGAGCCTTCTAACTCATAAGTCAATGTCTGATTGAATTTTCCAACCTAAACCTTCCTTAAAGAGACTAAGTGCCTCATTTCTTATCAAAACCAATCCAAATCAACCGTCACACACCACATACCGATAATGAAATATTAATAAGCAATAAACTAGAAAAATGGAGCAGTAACACATGAGAAGACGGGTCGGTTCGTCACAACTTTCATCACAGTGTTATTTCCCATGAGAACAATGGAGTCACCTCTCAAACACTTCCTAATGTTTTGGAGATAAGGGGATCCAATATACCTCAAAAGAGTTAGGGTAAAGATTATGTACTAAAACGGGTTATAAGGCAAAACCTTGTATCTATTATTCTTCTTTATGTAAAAATCTGTTACAAAGAAAACAGTTACGAGAAAGTTATAGATGTAATTCAAATACATGTAAAGAAATAAAAACTTGCCAAAGTTATTTCAAAGAAACATGTGTGTTCTTATTTCTATTATCGTATGATAACACCATTATGAAGTTGAGACGTCTTCTTCATTAAGTGTTGAAATATAAAAGGGTCCTCTTTTATAAAACTCATGTTATTTAGTCATGAGATTAACAGAAGCATTCTCAGAGAACAAAAATGCAGAATATTCTTTAAGTCCTTCAAAATAAAAGGCAAGAATAGAACAGACGGAAGTTTAATGATAATAAGACCTCCTTAATATTTAAAACTAAAGACTAAGTATAAACTTATTCATCAAACTGTTTATACAAAATGGCCCATGACAAGACTTGGGGACTTGTACTTCTAAAATCGACCCTGGACTAATAACCAAGGGTTTGATTACAAAAAGCTATCACAAGAATCCAAGAACTTTAAACATAGTTTTCCAAATAGGTACATGCAAAAAGGGAATTTAAAGAAATTGTAAATCTTTTCACTAAGAAGAAAGAACTGAAGAAGGATCATCAGCGGGCTCAACTGGAACATCATCGTCAACAGATGAAGGTTGATCTTCAATCACAGTAGTTGGAGCCTCAACAGACGAAGTCTCAGCTTGGCTTGTAACAAGAGGCACAGTTGAGCATGAAGAAGGTGCGACACCCGTGGATATTTCAACGGTCACAGGGACTTCAACTGCGGGAGTCTCAGCCAAGAAAGTTTCAATCATGGGATCTTTAACCTCGGGAGATGAAAAATCTTGTATTTGTTGAGCTCGTTTAATGGTTTCATTCACCTTGGCTAATTATGATTCTAGGTTGAAACCTTCTTGGCCCATTTTCACTAAGGTGTCACGACGAGAATTTAAGAAATCCCAACTTACCTCAACATCGGTTTTCTCTTCAAGGAGTTTATAATATTTCTCCCAAGAAGTTACTTCGTTCTTAAGTTCTTCGTTCTCAGCCAAAACAAAACTATAAGATGATTGAAGGGTGGCATGAGAGCTCTTTAAGGCACATACCTTATCCACAGAAACTCAAAGTTCCTATTGTGCCTGTGAAAGCTTTTGCACAAGCTTCCCAACATAAACTTCTTTCTGAGCCAACAAAGCCTTTAAAGCCCTATTTTCCTTGTTGGCCTTGGATAGCTTCTCCAAAAAGGAAGATTCGAGACGTTCTTTTTCCTTCTCAGATTGGCTTGAGTAAAACATAATCACCGCCAGCTCTGAGGTTAATGCTTGAACTTGCTGTTCTAAGGTATTTTCTCTCTCCTGCAAATTCTCTATGTCGATTTTGGCACTTTCGAACTGATCTTTCTAGTTCTTTGCCTCCAACTGAGAGCCACGTGCAGCCTCTTCTGCATCATGATCAGCCTTCTCCAACTCACGTGCCAACTTCTCCAAGAGGGAGATTCAGTTCATTAGATAAGTACCAATGAGATTGGCCTACATAAACAAAAAAGAGGAGAGGTCACAATTTCAATGTCAGAAGTTTTTATTAAATAAATAAAAAAGGAAGGAAAATACCTTTAGAGTGGCGTGCACTATCTCATTCACGAGGTTCGGGTTGCTACGGCTCTCAAGTTTAGCTTTCTCAATTGGGCCAATCAAAGGATCGAGCCAAATATCAGCTTAACCGGACTTTCTCAAAAGGCTGTTGTTGGCAAGAATCTCAATGGTTACGTTCCTCATAACAGCACTCCTACTTGAAGAGCCCACCTCCGTATGGTGAACAATGGGGGGAGGAATTGCTAAAGGAGGAGCGGTGAAAGGAGTAAAAATAGTGGAGGAATGGGACAGAAGCAATGGTAGATTAAGGTAAGGAAGCAATCACAGGTACGGAAGATCAAAAAGAAGACAAAGGAAGTTCATCTAGAACAGGTCCTAAGGCTCCACTAAAAAACCACTAACAAAAAGTTGATCTATTAACTCACGAGTGTCGTGAGGAGAAACGTTATCATCAAGGATGATGACTGGAGTAATAACAGGCTCGAAAAGAGATAGGTGAGTGGAGACTTCAGCCTCGTCTTTAGAGACGATACGTCTCCTGGCTCGTGCTCTTGACACCAAAGAGCCCTCATCTTCTTCCTCTGAATCATCTTCTTCAGCAGCTTTTCTTTTTACAGAGCCCAAGAATATATCTTGGGCTGAAGAGGTATGAGTACCTTATGAGTCACGAGACTCCATGACGGCCTCTGCAGTAACTCCTCGAATAGCAAATCCTGATAAAAAGAAGGATAAAAGTTAGAACAACGAAAATATTTATATACAGACAAGGTAAAAATGGAGACCCTTACCATGAGATTTTACTTTCCAACCGTAACGGTTAGAAAAGGTTTTCCATGACATACCCTTTATTGGGGCAGTCTTCAGCAATTTTCTACCCAACCACGAAAGTTGGGCACAGACTCCACAACACCCATGGTTGCTGAAAGGAAAAAGAAGCAATATTCGGAAGGTAAGTAAGCATCGAAAGAAAAAAGGCACGGGGAGGATTTAATTCTTACGTGCAAAGTTCCACTTCTCAGAAAAGGGAACGTTATTTTCACCCACTAAACTAGCAGTGGGGGCAGCAACAAATCAGGTATACCAGCCACGGTGTTTCTCATCCTCGGGGCTCACTAATACCCTCTTGCTCCTGGGTGCAAGGGTAAATACACTGTTGTGGAAAAGCCTAGGGGAATAGAGGTGAATTAGGTGGGGAAAAGTAAATTTGATATCCGCCATGTTAGCGAGGTGTCTTAAGTAGGCAACAGACCTCCAAACAATCTGACCAATTTGACCTAAACATACGTCGAAAAAATTACAAAAGTCTAAAATGACTGGGTCAATGGCCGGTTTAAACCCTAGAGTGAAGGGATATGTGTAAACAAAAGAGAATCTGATTAAGTAGATGTGATCCTTCGGTTTGGGTTAGGAACGATGATTGGAAAAGAGTCACTCCAATGACCTTACGAACTATGGGAGCTAAAATATCTATGATTTGAGTAGGGAAAGGATAAGCACGATCTAAGGAGGCAACTTGAGTCCTAAGACACTCTCTATCATGATACAAAGAAATTTTGGAAGGGACTATTTCCTCAACTAGAGGATCACAAAGTGGCTCAGGGGATTCTTTGTTCCTAGTAGAGCTCCTCTGAGAATATAAACCTCTAGTCCCAGAAAAGGGACCAGAGCTAGAAGAAGGACTGGACGTACTACCACCACGAGCAGATACTAGGTGACGGAGTCTACCCCCTCTTCTATGTCTAATCGGAGCATTGGGGAAGTTATCTAGAATGGGGGTTCTCCTATGGTTAGGGTTTGGTGAAGCCATGACAGAAGCGGAAGAGAATAAGAGGGTTTTGAAGGATTAGAGTGTATGATACGCTTTATATGGTAAAAGACAAGTAGAGAATTATATTTATACTAATGGGTAACCTGAAAAAGGAAAAAGTACGATGATGGAAGAACCATAATAATGATAACTGATAATTCGTGAACAGTAAAGCCGAAAAGAAAGCCTGAGAAAGTGCTGCAAAACTGTGGAGCCAATAAGAGAACGACACGTGTCTAATGCATTAAATGGAAGTGACAATTGAAGCGTGAACTCTGTCAGAGCATTAATGGTAACAAAAATTCACCTTTACTAAATTCCACTTCCGAAATATTCAAACTGATGAATAAATGGAAAGTGGGGGGGTGGCTATCTGTATTGGGGAAAATTATATTTATAATATATGGTGACGTGTCATGACAAGTGAGATGGTCAATAAATTATAATTAGCCACGATTCAAGAATTACAAAGTAGGCACGGGTAAGGAAAAAGGAAGAGGCATGGGACAAGAGGATTAGTGCCCGTACCTATCTAAGTTTATTTACATCCGAGCAATGAAAAGAATTAACCTGGCTATAGAAAAGGGTGCAGATACGGCATTTACTGAGTATTAAATGTTTAGTCCGTTAAGTAATATATACATTCAATGTAATGATTATGTAACGTAGCATTTAATATCATTAATTACTCATAATAGCCTCATTATGATTTAGACATAACGGACATTCTCAAAGGAACCTATAAAAGGGAGATATGTAATCAGTTGTGGGACACAAGACACTATTGGAATATACTCTGATTTACTAGCATTCATATTATTGTCAAATTTCTTTCTTTATATATTTTTCCGATTATTAGTAACACGTATTCTTCTAATTTCTAGCTTTGGCTAAAAATCTATTTTATGGTTAAACATTTTCCTCAATATTTTCAATAATACTCATATATATCTCATTGTTCCAGAATATAGTACATAATTGGCCAGTCATAAGAAATACTTAATTAACTTCAACGAAGGAGCCTCACTCATCCAACTCTTCAATTCGTTGATATAAATGATCTATGAATGTCACGATATGAATTTCTCATCTTAGGATGTTGTGATGGTACTTAATCTCTGAGACTAGATAAGCTTAATATGTAAAGAGAAATAGTGGAAATAATAAAAAATCTCAAGTTTAAACCATTACACTATCATAATAAATCTCAATAGCACACCTAACAATAACTCCCAAGATCTGATGGAACTGAGTCATAAGCTCTACGAAAATGTACTAATAGTCTTGTAATACAATCCGGGGCGGAGCTAGAGCGTAGCCAATGGATCGGCCAAACCCAGTATCTTTGGTTCGAACCCTGTATTTGTCTTAAAAAATTAATTGAATATGTAAAAATTGTTAATTTAGAACCCAGTAGTTGAAAAAAATTAGAATTACGAACTATAGGCTTGAAATCATGGCTCCGCCTATGATTATACAATTTGGAACAAGAAACAAACAGTAGAAAGTCTAAAATAGAAGGTAACTCCGAGGCATGCAGACGTCGAGCAAGTATACCTTGAAGTCTCCGAAAATAGCAATAAACCTACGGAAAAGGGCCTAAACTACCCATATCGTTTTCTAAATGGTTTATAAATACTCTCCATCCATCTATCCGTCCAAAAAAATATACGACGTTAATTATATTAACAAAATACCCCCGTTACTTACGACATAATTGGTGTGTCTTGTAGTTAATGACGTGGCAATTTTTAACTGGGCCACGTGGCAATCTTTGACTAGAACAAAAATGGATATTATTTCAACTCATTTACCTTATCCTATCTATTTACAAAAATGGGTGGTATTTATTAGATTCATTCCTACTCATGTGACCTCCCACATTCTTCTTCTCTAATCATAAATCCCATATTTGAGAAATGAACATGCCAAGAATCAAATAAGATATAAGAAATGTTAGACCCTCCATGTTCATCCATTATCCATGTTTTCTCCCACTTTTGAACCAAAATCACAAAGACAGAGATAGAATAAGCATAAAAAAAGGCTGTATTGACAAAAATGGCTTCTTGATTCTTAGTCAGACCAAAATTTGGAACGTCGACGTCATAGGGTTTAGAAGCTCAAACCCAGTTTCAATCCAAACTCAAAATGTAACCACAAATTCATCTCAAGAATCCGAACAAACCTTAGAAACCAATTTGAACAATTGCCCACAGAATAAAAGGTACCTAATTCGTCTTCTTTGGCGAGAACCGTTCGAAAAAATTAAACTCATAACCTTAAAAAATCACTCAAATCGATCCTGATCCTTCAGATTCGGCTTAAAAAAAATTTTCCATCTAGAATCATGAACATAAAATCGAATTCGAAGCCCGAATTTTCAGATTTCAAACAAAATGTATCTTCTTCGTTGAACTCGGCACTAACGGGTTTCCATTGTGTCCTCAAGTTCAATCTTACTTCTTCGAATTGAATCTCCAAATTAGTATTTCGAACATAGATAATAAATAAATCTAAAAATTTAGAACCAAATTGTTTGCTAAGCATGTTTTGTTTTGTAGAAGCCATTTTTGTCTATACTGCAAACCACCGAAAAATGGTTAAATGGGTCGGAATAGGTAAATAGGTAAAAATAAGACCGAAATTTGATTCTTGGTTAAAGATTGACACGTGGCCCAATTGAAAACTGCCACATCATTAGTTGAAAGAACTGCCAATTCTTTCGTTAGTCACGGGAGTATTTTTGTTAGTAGAATTAACGCCGTATTTTTTTTTGGATGTATAGATTGACGGAGGATATTTATAAACTATTTAGCAAACGATATGGGTAGTTTTGGTATTTTTCCGATCAACTAATCACTAGGATACATCACTAGCAGACATACTTGGATCTGCACAAAAGATATGTAGAAGCGTAGTATGAGTACACCACAACGGTACCCAGTAAGTATCAAGCCTAACCTCGGTAAAGTAGTGACGAGGCCAGGTCAAGACACCTACTACGACATGATAAAACAAAATAAAAATATAATAACAAAAATTAATAGAAATATGACGACCCCAAACTTGAACCGATCGTGATGGCGCCTCTCATGAAACAAGGCCAGCCGACACAAACCCCCAAACCAATTGACAGTTATAATAGTAATTAATTAAGTCATTAATAAGTGATAAATCCCAAAATAAAGCGAAATAAAAAAAATGCTGAAACAAGCACAGCCCGACATCGGGGTGTCACCAGTCATGAGCATCTAAAATTCGTCTAAAAGTATGGAAAGACAACTTAGTCAAATACAAAACTAGAAAAAACGAAATAAAGGTAGGAAGGAGAAGCACTGGGCTGCGAACGCCGAGCAACTACCTAGTCGACTCCAAACAAGCTTGATGGAAGCAAATCAGCCCTCGCTAGCGAGACCCGTGACTCCGTAATATGCACACAGGGGTGCAGGGAGTAATATGAGTACGCCAACTCAGTAAGTAATAAAAGTAAAGGCAGCCGAGCAATAAGAAAACACGTAAATACACAGCAAAATGCTACAATGAGGCAGTGTAAAACTAGCACAATACAGTAAAATAGTAAAATCTCATGAAGACTTCTTAGTGCAAAAAAATCTCTTTAAAACATATTTCCGCAGTTCAAACGAGTGAATGAAAACCAGCAGAAAAGATAGAAATACAAATACGCCCCTCGGGCAAAATACCAACAAAACTAGCCTCTCGGGCTATCTTACAATCACTCGTACCAGCCCCTCTGGCAATAACATAGAACAACATCAGCCCCTTGGGCTATATCACATCACAAACTATGTACCCGCACTCACTGGAGTTGTACAGACGCCAGAAGAGGCCTCTTATGGCCCAAGCGCAATAACAAGCCTTCTCGTGGCATAATCAACATGCTCTCGACCTCATATGAAATCACAAGACACCTCGTGGAATAATAAATCTGTCCCTCAGCCTATGATATATCACAATCAGTACCACATATTGCGGCGCGCAGCCCGATCCCATAGTATCCTTACAACACAGGCCCTCCGCCTTACTCAATTAGAATCTCACAAGCCACATGGGCAATAGCAAAATATGATGCTCAGAATAAAATATTATTTAAAATATCAAAAACTAGTGAAGATGGATGAGTTGGGAAAAATAGTAGGATATAGCATGACTGAATACAAATACTAAGTCAAAACAATGAGGAATAGTAGTAAATCCTGGTACGAGGCCCAAATATGGCATTCGGCCCAAAACATGATGATAGCAAGCAGTTTTCAATCAAATATGCGGATAAACAGTCATGCGGGAGGGACTAAGTCACAATCCCCAATGTTGCATGACCCCGCGCTCGTCATCTAGCGTCACCTCAAAATAGCACAACGATGTGAAATTAGGGGTTTCGTACCATCGGAACAGGATTTAAAATCATTGCTTATATCTATCCGGTCCAATCTCTAGCCCGCGACTCCTTTGCCTCTCATCTCGACCTCAACTCGAGTTGAATCTAAGCAAAATCAGAATCATGACATCAAAATATGCTAAGGGAATGAAGCCCAAGCAAAAATAATAAATTTAGGACACGAATCCCGAAATTAACCAAACCCGATCCTCGGGCCCAGGTCTCGAAATCCGACAAAATTAACATTAATGGAATCCTTATCTTCCCACGAGTTCATGCATATCAAATTTACCAAAATCCAACCATAAATGACCCCTCAATTACAAAATTCTAGGTCTCCAATATCAAGCCCTAGTTTCTTCAATATTTACCCCGAGATTTCCTTAAATTTCAAGGCTAATCAATGAAATAACACCATAGGAACGAGTTTTATGATCAAAATTCTTACCTTAACGAAGTTTCCTCTGATCCCCCTTTCAAAATCCTCCAAAAGCTCCAAAAATCGATTTGAAATGGTGATGAAAGGCTGAAAATCACAAAAGCGGGTTTATATACTTTCTGGCCCAGGGTTTTCGCACCTGCGTCCCTTCCTCTGCTGCTGCGATACAACTTCTGCAGTCAAATGCACCGCATATGTGGTTTTCACGAATCCGCCCATTTCTGCATCTGCGATCAAGAAGTCGCAGGTGCGATCGAGTAGCCGCTTCTGCGGTCCCGGCCCCAGATGGCCAATTCCGTATCTGCTACCATCTGGTTGCTTCTACGGGCAAGCACCTACGGTCCCCTAGCCACAGGTGCGGTTATGACAGCAATGAGACATCTTCAGCTACCAAAACCAAGCTCAAATCTTCTCTCAGCCATCCGAAATCACGCCGAGACCCCCGAGACCTCAACCAAAAGCACAAATAAGTCATATACTCCTATTCAAACTTATTCCAATCTTCAAAACACCGCAAACAACATCGAATCAACCAAAACACATCGGATTCAAGACTAGGGTTCCAAAAAACTTCCGGATTACACTTTTGATCAAAAAGTCTATCAAACCACGTCCGAATGACCTGAAATTTTGCACACACATCACAAATGACACAATGGACCTACTGCAACTTCCGGAATTCCATTCCAACCTCTATGTAAAAATCTCTCTTATCAACAAGAAAGCTCCTAAACTCCTTGTTTGCCAATTCAAGCCTAAAGATATTCCAGTCCTCCAAAACTCATTCCGATCACACGCCTAAGTCCCAAATTGTCCCCCGAAGCTATCCGAACCATTGGAATTTGCATCCGAGCCCTTTTTTACATAAATCAACATCCGGTTGACTTGTCCAACTTAATCTTACCCAAAAGAGACTAAGTGTCTCAAACCTTTCTAAAACCATTCCGGATTCGAACTGACTAACCCAATACCACCTAATACAGATAAAGAAAGAATAATAAAGTGGAAATTGGGAATACAGAGCAGTAACACATAAAATGACCGGCCGGGTCGTTACATCCTCACCCTCTTAAACAAATGTTCGTCCTCGAACGGGTCAAAAAACATACCTGAAGCCTCAAATATGTGAGAATATCTGCTTTACATCTCCTGCTCAGTCTCCGAGGTAGCCTGCTCCACGGGACGACCTCTCCGCTGCACTTTTACTAAAGCTATATCCTTTGACCTCAACTTTCGATCCTGATGCTCTACAATAGCCGCTTGCTCCACATCATAAGTCGAATTTCCCTCAAACTGAACCGAGTTGAAATCCAATACATGAGATGGATTTCCAATACACTTCTGAAGCATAGAAACATGTACCGGATGCACACTCGTCAAGCAGGGTAGCAAGGCAAGCTCATAAGCCACATCCCCAATCGTCCGAAGTACCTTAAAAGGCCCAATGAACCGAGGACTCAATTTACCCTTCTTCCCAAACCTCATAACACCCTTCATGGGTGAAACCTTCAATAGAACCTTCTCACCAACCATGTAGGACACATCCCAAACCTTCTTATTAGCATAACTCTTTTGTCTCGACTGCGCTGTACGAAGCCTCTCCTGAATAACCTTCACTAAGTCTGTACCCAATAGCCTAGCCTCGCCCGGCTCAAACCAACCAATAGGAGATCTACAGTGTCTCACACACAAAGCCTTATATAGAGCCATCTGAATACTCGACTGGTAAATGTTGTTATAAGCAAATTCCGCAAGCAACAGAAACTGATGCCATGACCCTCAAAAATCAATGATACAAGCGCACAATATGTCCTCTAGTATATAATTAGTGCACTAAGACTTCTCATCTGTCTAAGGGTGAAAAGCTGTGCTCAACTCAACCTGAGTACCTAACTCTCATTGTACCGACCTCCAAAACTGTGAAGTAAACTGAGTACCTTTATCTCAAATGATGGAAACTGGGACACCATGCAAACGAACAATCTCCCGAATATATATCTCTGCCAATCGCTCTAAAGAGTAGGTAGTACTCACAGGAATGAAGTGCACGTACTTGGTCAGCCGATCCACAATCACCCAAATAGCATCGAACTTCTTCAGAGTCCGTGAGAGCCCAACTACGAAGTCCATGGTGATCCTCTCCCAATTTCACTCTGGAATAACCATCCTCTAACGCAAGCCTCCTGGCCTCTGATGCTTATATTTCACCTGCTAACAATTGAGACACCGAGCTAGAAATCCTACAATGTCCTTTTTTATCCTTCTCTACCAATAATGCTATATTAGATCCTGATACATCTTTGTGGCACCCGTATGAATAGAATATCGTGAGCTATGAGCCTCCTTTAGAATGAACTCCCAAAGACCATCCACATTGGGCATGCATATCCGACCCTACATCCCGAATACCCCATCATCACCAATGGTCATATCTCTGGCATCATTGTGCTTAACCCTGTCCTTAAGGACAAATTATATGAGGATCGTTATATCATCACTCTCTGATGCGATCAAATAAGGAAGATCGAGAAATCACACAAGCGAATATCCGACTAGGCTCCAAAATATCTAACCTCACGAGCCAATTGGCCAAGGCCTGAACTTCAACTGCAAGAGGTCTCTACCCAACATAAATATATGCCAAACTCCCTATACTCAACGCCTTCCGGCTCAAAGTATCGGCCACCATATTAGCCTTCCCGGATGATACAAGAAAGTAATATCATAATCCTTTAGCAGCTCCAACCATCTCTGCTACCTCAAATTGAGATCCTTCTGCTTGAACAAGTGCTGGAGGCTATGATGATAAGTAAATATCTCGCAAGACACACCATACAGATAATGCCTCCAAATATTCAACGCATGGACAATTGCAGCCAATCCTAAATCATGAACATGATAGTTTTTCTCATGGGGCTTCAACTGATGAGAAGCATAATCAATGACTCTACCCTACTACATCAATACACATTTAACACCCACTCTCGAAGCATCACAGTAAACTGTATATGAAACTGAAGCTGATGGCAATACTAATACTGGAGTTGCGGTCAAGGCAGTCTTGAGCCTTTAGAAGCTCTCCTCACACTCATCTGACCACAGAAATGGAACACCCTTCTGAGTCAACTTGGCCAAGGGCGATGTGCTAGATGAAAATCCCTTTAAAAAACTGGCGGTAATAACCCGCCAAACCAAGGAAGCTACGAATCTCTATGGCTGAGGACAGTCGGGGCCAACTCTAAACCGCCTCTATCTTCTTCGGACCAACCTGAATACCCTCGCTCGACACCACTTACCCCAAAAAAGCCACTGAACTGATCCAAAACTCACATTTGGAGAACTTTGCATAAAGATTTTCCTCCCTCGATCTCTGTAAAACCACTCTCAAATGCTCCGTGCGCACTTCCTGACTATGCGAGTATACCAAAATATCATCAATGAAAACAATAACAAACAAGTCGATACAAGGCCGGAACACGCTATTCATCAAATGCATGAACGCGGCCGGGGCATTAGTCAGCCCAAAAGATATCACAAGGAACTCATAGTGACCATATCGGCTACTGAAACATGTCTTGAAAATATCCGAGTCCCTGATCTTTAATTGGTGATACATAAGCGAAGAACAATTTTGGAGAACACCCTCGCTCTCTGAAGCTGGTCGAACAAATAATCAATGCGAGGCAGGGGATACTTGTTTTTAATCGTGACCTTGTTCGACTGCCTGTAATCAATTCACATCCTCATGGTGCCATCGTTTTTCTTCACAAACATAACAGGTGCACCCCATAGTGAAACACTAAGATGAATGAAACCCTTATCGAAGAGCTCCTGAAACTGCTCCTTCAACTCCACTTGTGCCATACGATACGGTGGAATATAAATGGGCTGAGTGCCCCGTACCAGATAAATACCAAAATCAATATCCTATCCGATGACATGCCCGACAGATCTGCAGGAAACACATCGGGAAAATCCCTAACAACTGTGACATAATCCATGCTGGGATTTTCTGCACTGACATCCCTCACAAATGCTAAGTATGAAAGACAACCTTTTCCAACCATACGCTGGGCCTTCAAGAATGAGATTACCCTGCTGGGAACATAATCAGACAAACCTTGCCACTCAATCCATGGCACGTCCGGCATAACTAACGTCACTGTCTTGGCATTAAAGTTCAAAATGGCCCGGCATAGAGATAACCAATCCATGGCCAATATCATATCGAAGTCAACCATACATAACAGTAGAAGATCCACTCGGGTCTCCAAACCCCCAATAGACATAACACATGAACGGTACACATTGTCTACCACAACAGTATCTCCCACCGATATAGAGACATGAACAGAAGAAACGAGAGACTCGCAGGGCATATCCGAATAATGGGCAAACTATGATGACACAATAAGAGAATGTAGAGATAGGATCAAAAAACCTAGAGGCATCTCTGCGGCAAACTGAGATAATACTTGTAATCACCGCATCTGAAGCAACAACATAAGGTCTAGCTAGAAGTGCATAGAAATGGGGCTAACCACTACTGAATTGACTTCCTCTATTGGAAGACCCCTAGATGAATGTCCTCAACCCCTAGCTGGCTGGGTGGATGGTGCAGTAACTAGTGCTGAAGTCGAGAGCTGACCTCACTATTGCTATGAACCCCCAAGGCGACGAGGACACTGCCTCCACATATGTCCCAACTCTCTACACACATAAGTATTCCAAGGTGCTGGAGACAGGGACTGAAGAGGACCCCTAGCACAAGAATGACTAGCAGACGCACCTGGCGTTGAATAGACCTGAACCGATAGAGCACGGGATGAACCCTAGGCTGGAAGGGCACTGAGTGAGGAATGACCCTGCTGAGAATCATGAGAACCATGGCCCGATGTCCCAAGATAACTTGGACAAGCTAACTGAGCATGCTTGAATGGGTGGTCTCTGCAGTGCTGAAATTAAACCCTCGAAGGAGCACCCCCAAAACTACTAGATCCTCGAGGCCTCTTGGACTCCCTCTCCTAGCGCTCCTGGTGAGGAACTAACTCAATGTCATGAGCGATATCAACAACCTCCTCAAATGTAGCACCTGACAACCTCTCCCTGGTCATGAGAATCCGAACCTGATATGTAAGCCCATCAACAAACCTCTTGTAGTAACCAACCAAATTACATGACAAGCTAAATTTAAGAATCTCATCTCGTACTGTGTCACAGTCATATCCCCCTATCGCAACTGCTCGAACTTCCTATGCAGCTCTTCCCTGCGGGACTGTAGCACATACTTCTCCAAAAAGAGAGCGGAGAACAACTACCAAGTAAAAGGCACCGCACCAGCAGGCCTACACCTCTCATATATCTCCTACCAAGTGAAGGCAGTTACTGTAAACTGAAGAGTCATGAATGAGACCATGTTGATCTCCAGAATACCTACGGTGCGAAGAATCCTCTAACATCCATCCAAGAAACCCTAGGCATCGTCGCCCTCTGCACCACTGAAAGTCGGAGGCTGGAGTCTACCAAACCTCTCCAATCTGCACTGCTCGTCCTCTGTCATAACTGGAGCTATATAATACTGAGTAGCTTCCACCGGCTGGGCTATTGGTGCCTCCGGTTTCTGCATTCCCTGAACAACCTGGTTGGGTGTATATGCGGCAGGAGTCAGAGTACCTCCTCCAGCATGAGAAGTGGTTGCGGTAGCAGAAACTACGACCGCCTGAGCAACACTCGTACACACAGTCAAAATCTGGGCCAAGGTCTCCTGAAGGCTTGGAATCATAATGGGCATAGCTAGTGCCTGAGCTAGTGCTGCTGGAGCGTCCACAACTGGGACCTGATCTTGAACTAGGGTGGCTGGTGGATCTGGTGCTGCCGTACTTGCTGTGTATACTACACCTTTGCCTCTACCACGACCTCAACCGTGTACTCAGCATCTAGTGGCCCCAGCTGGTGGTACTAGTGGTCATCCATCATGACTGGTCGCTCGTTTCCTCACCATATGTCAGAGGATATAATAACAAAAGTTTAGTACTCAGATTAACAGATTCGCACAACAAGAATTTCAAGAATATGAAGTTTTTCTAAAGGTTCTACAGCCGTCCGAGGTTAAATACAGACGTCTTCATACCGATCCGCGAGATTCTACTAAACCTGCTCGTGACTTGTGAGACGTATGTAACCTAGGCTCTGATACCAACTTATCACGACCCCAAACCTGAAACGAACGTGATGGCGCCTCTTGTGAAATAAAGCCAGTAGACACAACTCCCAAACTAGTTGAGAGTTATAATAGTAATTAATTAAGTCATTAATAAGTGATAAATCCCAAAATAGAGCGAAATAAAACAAATGCAAAAACAAACACAGCCCGACATCGGGGTGTCACCAGTCATGAGCATCTAAAATCCATCTAAGAGTATGGAAAGACAACATAGTCCCATACAAAATTAGAACAAACAAAATAAAGGTAGGAAAGAGAAGCATTGGGCTGCGAATGCCAAACAACTACCTAGTCAACTCCAAGCAAGCCTACTGTAAGCAAATCGGTGCTTGCTAGCGTGACCCGAGATTCCTGAATATGCACACAGGGGTGCTGGGAGTAATGTGAGTATGCTAACTAAGTAAGTAATAAAAGTAAAGGCAGATGCGCAATAAGAAAACATGTAAATACAAAACAAAATGCTAAAATGAGGCAGTGTAAAACCAACACAATACAGAAAAACAATAAAAGCTCAAGAAAACTTCTTAGTTTAGAAAAATCTATTTAAAACATCTTTCAGCAGTTAAAACAAGTAAATGAAAACAAGTAGAAAAGATAGAAACACAAATCAGCCCATCGGGGAAACACCAACAGAACCTGCCCTTCGGGCTATCTCACAATCATTCGTACCAGCCCCTTGGGCAATAACATGGAAAAACATCAGCCCCTCGGGCTATATCACTTCACAAACTGGGTACTCGCACTCGCTAGGGGTATACAGACTACGGGAGGGCCCCTATTGTCCAAGCGCAATAATAAGCCATCACGTGGTGTAATCAGTATGCTCTCGGACTCATATCAATCACAAGCCACCTTGTGGCATACTAAATCTGGCCCTCGGACTCTCATATATCAGAATCAATATCACATGATGTGGCGCGTAGCCCGATCCCATAGTATCCTCACAACACAGGCCCTCGGCCTTACTTAATCAGAATTTCACAAGCCACACGAGCAGCAGTAAAACATAATGCTCATCCTAAAATATCATTTAAAATACAAAAAAAACGTGTAAAGTTGGCTAAGTTGGGAAAAACAGTAGGATATAGAATGACTGAATACAAATACTAAGTCAAAATAGTGAGGAATAGTGATAAGAATCTTGGCACGAGGCCAAAATATTGAATTCATCCCAAAACATGATGATTGCAAACAATTTTCAATCAAATATTCAGATAAATAGTCATGCGGGATGGACTACGTCATAATCCCCAACGGTGCAAGGCCCTATGCTTGTTATCTAGCGTATACATCACCTCAAAATAGCACAACGATATGAAATTCGGAGTTTCGTACCCTCAGGACAATATTTACAATCATTACTTACCTCTATCCGGTTACTCAATCAGAATTTCACAAGCCACACGGGCAGCAGTAAAATATAATGCTCATCCTAAAATATAATTTAAAATACAAAAAAAATGAGTAAAGTTGGCTAAGTTGGGAAAAACAGTAGGATATAGCATGACTGAATACAAATACTAAGTCAAAATAGTGAGGAATAGTGATAAGAATCTTGGCACGAGGCCCAAATATGGCATTCAGCCCAAAACATGATGATTGCAAACAATTTTCAATCAAATACGCAGATAAATAGTCATGCGGGACGGACTACGTCATAATCCCCAATGGTGCACGACCCTATGCTTGTTATCTAGCGTATACGTCACCTCAAAATAGTACAACGATATGAAATTCGGAGTTTCGTACCCTCAGGACAATATTTACAATCATTACTTACCTTTATCCGGTCCAATCTCTAGCCCACAACACATTTTCCTCTTGTCTTGGCCTCAACTTGCATCGAATCTAACCAAAATCAGAATCATAACGTCAAAATATGCTAAGGGAACAAAGCCCATAAAAAATAATGAATATATGACACGAATCCTGAAAATTACCAAACCCAACCACTAGGCCCACATCTCGGAATCTGAAAAAATTAACATCAATGGAATCCTTATCTTCCTACGAGTTCATGCATATCAAATTTACCAAAATCCAACAATAAATGACCCCTCAAATCCCAAATTCTAGGTCTCCTATCTCAATCCCTAGTTTCTTCAATATTTACCAACATATTTCCATGAATTTCAAGCCTAATCAATGAAATAACACCATATGAACGGGTTTTATGATCAAAATTCTTACCTTAACAAAGTTCCCTCTGACTTCATCTTCAAAATCCCCCAAAAGCTCTAAAAATGAATTTGAAATGGTGAAGAAAGGCTGTAAATCGTGAATGAGGGTTTATATACTTTATGGCCCGGGGCTTTTGCACCTGTGGCCCTTCTTTCGCTTCTGCGATACTGCTTCTACGGTCAAATGCACCTCATCTTCAGTTTTCACTAATGCGCCCATTTTCTCATCTGCGATCAAGAAACTGTACCTGCGATACCGCAGGTGTGGCCGTGAAGCTGCATCTGCGATCCCAGACCCACATGGCCAATTTCGCATATGCGACCATCTGGGCGGTTCTACGGGCCCGGAACCGTATGTGCGGTTATGACATCAATGGGACATCTTCAGCTGCCAAAACTAAGCTCAAATCTTCCGCCAACCATTCGAAATCACCCAGAGGCCCCCGGGACCACAACCAAAAGCATAAACTAGTCATATACCCCTATTCAAACTTATTCCAATCTTCAAAATACCTCAAACAATATCGAATCAACCTAAACACATCGAATTCAAGCCTAAGGTTCCAAAAATCTTCTAGATTACATTTTTAATCAAAAAGTCTATCAAACCACGTCCAAATGACCTGAAATCTTACACACATCCCAAATGACACAACAGGCCTACTACAACTTTTAGAATTCCATTCCGACCCCTATATCAAGATCTCGCCTATTAACTAGAAAGCACCCAAAATCCATCTTCGCCAATACAAGCCTAAAGCTACTCCGGACCTCCAAAATTCATTCTGATCTTGCTCCTCTGTCGCAAATCATCTCCCGAAACTATCCGAATCAACAAAATTTGCATCAGAGTCATTTTTCACATAAGTCAACATCCGGTTGACTTTTCCAACTTAATCTTATCCAAAAGAGACTAAGTCTCTCAAACCTTAACAAAATCATTCTGGATTCGAACCGACTAACCCGATAACACATAATACGGATAAATAAAGCATAATAAAGAAGAAATGGAAAAAATGGAGCGATGACACATGAAACAACCGGCTGGGTCCTTAGAAGAAAGTAGAGAAATGAATGATAACAAAGCAGTTTAGTTGCGTAACACTACTAGAAATGCGGTAAATACGGACCAACTTTGGTCGGTTATGGCCAATTACCGAACAAAATGCGACCAAATATGCTTGGACAGTATTTTAATGGTGGTTTTAATATATCGACCAAAGTTGGTCTGTAAATTAAATTCAAAAATAAAATATTGCAAAAAAAAAAACTGACCAAAGTTGGTTGGTTTTTTGCGACCAAAGTTGGTCGGTATTTTATTTATGTAATAAAAAGATTCACCGTCTAGGAATCAAACCAAGGTGTGTACTGTGTCAGGATACTACTCTACCACTAGACCATTGGTGCATTTTGTTTTAATATTGTCTTTTTTTATTTATACTCTTTAATTATATTTTTGCACGAAAATAACCGACCAAAGTTGGTCGGTTTTATTAAAAAATACAATTACCGACCAAAGTTGGTCAGTTTTTCAAAATGACCGGCCGAATTTACTGACTGAAGTTGGTCTATTTTTTTCATATTAATTTTTATTTATTTTAACTGCAAAAACCGTCCAAAGATGGTCGGTTTCTTGAAAAATAAATGTTGCGGGACTCAAAATTAGTTTCCCTCAATTTTGAGCCAAAGAAAACCGACCAAAGTTGGTCAATTTTGTAAAAAAAATTTAAAAACTAAAATATTTTGAAAAAACGACCAACTTTGGTCGGTTTTTGGCCGGATTTTTTATCGACCATAGTTTATCGGTTTTTCTTGGTCGGTATTTACAGAATTTCTAGTAGTGTAAACTAATAACAGAATTTAAACAAAACACAACCAGAAGGAAATAGATAATGAGAACCACTAATAATCAGATACGGATAAAACTTGCAAGACAAATAATAAAAAAGAACCAAGAATTGTTCAACCAATAACTTTTTTAATATAAAATGCACAATAAAAATCACAACCGAGGTACCACTCGTATTCACATTTCACAATTTCAATCACAATCTTTCCTTATATACCAGCAGGAGCCTTACATTTATTTTTGAAACTTATTTTTCCGTAGCTATCCTCATTTTAGCCCACCTTATCTCACCAAATAGGTTCAAGTAGTTTCCCTACCAGCAACACGTGTATCAAGTCCATCTTCTCTCACCGCATGCGTATCAACCCCTAGCCTTATACCATCGCATGTTTATCAATATCACAACATAATTACAACTCGCACCATAAGTGCCCATATATCACAACTTGCCAAAAAATTCAGCAACACCAATGTTTTCACGATAAATAGCACATTGCTTAACCACAATGTATATAAGAATATCAACAATAACAAAATGAATGTGATTGACCAACAAGAAATATATTTCAATAATTAACAACTTCACCTTGATGTGATAACAACTTTTACAACTTTAACACCAATAACGTAACAAAAAACATTCCATGAAATAACAACCTCACTTAGAAGTAATGCAACAATTAAAGATATGACAAGACAATATGGAAAGCAATAATTTCAACTAAAGTTTTTATGAGCAAATAACAAGTAAGAAGTGGAACAAGTGTTAACAATGACAAATAAAGCATGTTAGAGTAGATTAACAATGAGAGATAAAGCATGTTGTAACAATTCCATTAAAGGCATGGAAAGAGTCTAACTAACTTAAATCGGTTGAATACCACATATAGCCCTTGTGCTTACTCGTCATCTTATATACATGGCTTTCACATAATAAAAATAGCACAATCAACCCAAATCCTAAGGGGTAGTTTCCCCACACAAAGTTAGGCAAGATACTTACCTTAGCTAGGCCAACTCAACCCTCATAAATAGCTTTTTCCCTAAAATTCACCTCAACATGGCTAAAATATAACCAAAAGTGACTTAATATCATCAAACAATGCAAGAAAGAATAATTACAATAGATAAAGCTTTGATCTTTACAAAATTCCCAAAATGTCAACCTCAGGCTTGCTCGGTCAAAACCCCGATCCAAGAGTAGTTTCCGACAATCCATAACTCCACGAGTCCATATATGTGATTAGTTTTTAAATCTGAGTCCAAGAGTAGCTTCCTACTATCCATAAATTGCATGATCAAAGTACAAAAATATCATCTTGAACTACGAATCGGACACTAAAACGCATGAATTTCAAAGTAATGTTCAAGAACTTCTAAAATTGCAACCAAGCGTCTGAATTCCATCAAATCAAGTCCAATTAAAACCAAATTTTGAAATCAAGTTCGAAATAGCATAACAGACCTATTAAAGTCCCAAAACCAAATTTCAAACATGGTAGTCAAAAGTAAACCTACAGTCAAACTTCTAAACCTCAAATTGCCAATTTTCTGCAAAACAATCCATATCAACCTACAGAACTGTGAATTCGATTACGGGCATACGCCCAAGTCCAAAAACACGTTATGAATCTATCACGGCCATCAAAACACTGTTCCGAGGTCATTTTCATAGAAGTCAAATATTGGTCAGTTTAATCAACTTAGGCTTCTAAGCCAAGAGCCAAAGGGTCCAATTCAACTTAAAATTTTTCCGAAAAGAAACTAATCAGCCCCGTATGTTATAAAACAATAAATACACATCTGTGAAGCATCAAAAGGGAACTGGGGCGCAATTACACAAAATGATCAGTAGGGTCGTTACATTCTCCCCAACTTAATACAAACGTTCATCCTCGAACGTGCATAAGAACTCCGGATGTCGTGCTCGGTATCCCAGGTCGCCTCCTCGACCAGATAAATCCTCCATTTAACCTTCACTACAGCAATACTCTTTGACCTCAACTTTTGGACCTGCCTATCCAAGATGGCCACTAGCTCCTCAACATAGGTCAAATCTTTGTCCAATTGGACTGAGCTGAAGTCTAATACATGGAAAAGATCACCATAATACTTCTGAAGCATAGAAACATAGAACACCGGGTGAACTACCAATAGATTGGATGGCAATGCAAGCTTGTAGACCACCTCCCCTACTCTCTCAAGGATCTCAAATAGACAAATATACCTAGGGCTCAGCTTGCCCTTCTTTTCGAACCTCATCAAAACCTTCATGGGTGAAACCCGAAGCAAAACCCTCTCTCCTAACATGAATGCTACATCACGAACCTTCTGATCAGCATAACGTTTTTGTCTAGAAGAGGCACTACGAAGCTGATCTTGAATCAACTTGACTTTCTCCAAGTTATCTCGAACAAAATCTATGACCAACAACCTAGACTCTCCCAGCTCAAACCAAACAACTGGAGAACGACACTGCCTCCCACAGAGGTCCTCACAAGGAGCCATCTGAATACTCGATTGGTGGTTATTTTCTTAGGCGAACTCTAAAAGTGGCAAAAAATGATCCCAAGAACCCCTGAAATTCATAACACATGCACGAAGCATATCCTTTAATATCTGAATGGTGTGCACGGACTGCCCATCAGTCTAGGGGTGAAATGTTTTACTCAACTCAACCCGTGTTCATAACTCGCGCTGCACAGCTTTCTAGAAATGCAATATGAACTACGTACCTCGATTGGAGATAATGGATACCAACACACTTTCGAGATGAACAATCTCACAAATATAGACCTGAGCCAACTACTCCGAAGAAAAGGTAGTCACCACCGGAATGAAATGAGCGAACTTAGTCAATCTGTCCATAATCACCCATACTGCTTCAAATTTCTTCAAAGTATGTGGAAGTCCAACAATAAAGTCCAGGGTAACACGCTTCCATTTCTACTCGGGAATCTCAAGTCTCTAATGTAAATCGCCCAGCCTCTGATGCTTATACTTCACTTGCTGACAGTTCAGGCACTGAGCCTTAAACTCCACTATATCTTTCTTCATTCTACTCCACCAGTAGTGTTATCTCAAATCCTGATACATCTTAGTGTCTCTCAGATGAATAGAATATCGCAAATTGTGGGCCTCCTCAAGAATCATCTGACATATCCCATCTACATTAGCCATACATAACCATCCCTACATGTAAAACACACCATCATCTCTTATAGACACCTCCTTGGCAGCACCGTGTTGTAGCATTTCCTCAAGGACAAGCAAATGAGGGTCATCATAGTGACACTCTATGATGCACTCATATAATGAATACCGAGAAACCACGCAAGTAAGAGCCCATCTAGGATCTGAAACATCCATCTAACAATCTGATTCGCCAAGGCCTAAACATCCAGGACTAGTGACATCTCTACAGATGGTATATATGCTAAACTGCCTAAACTCTCTACCTTTCTACTCAAGGCATCGGCTACCACATCGGACTTCTTGTGATGATATTGAATGGTGATATCATAGATTTTAATAAACTTTAACCATCTCCGCCGCCAGAAGTTACCTTTCTGCTTGAACAGATTCTAAAGACTCCGGTGCTCTGTAAAGAAGTCATATGTGACATCGTACATATAATGCCTCTAAATCTTGAATGCATGAACAATAGATGCCAATTCCAAGTCGTGGACCGGATAATTCTTCTCATGCACCTTTAGCTTTCGAGACGCATAGGCAATCACCCTACCGTCTTTCATCAACACCGTGCTAAGCCCAATACGCAATGCATCATAGTACATAATGTAAAATCCCGAATACGTAAGAAATACCTACATTGGGGATGTAGTCAAAGTAGTCTTGATATTTCGAAAGCTCGCCTCAGACTCCTCAGACCATCTAAAAGGAGCACCCTTTTGGGTTAATCTGGTCATAAGTGCAACAATGAATAAGAAACTCTCTACAAAATGGCGATAGTACTCGTCCAAACTAAGAAAACTCCGGAACTTAGTAACTGAAGACGATCCAGGCCAACTCTAAACTGCCTCATTCTTCTTCGGATCTACCTTGATCCTCTCACTCAACACCACATGCACCAAATCATAATTTACACTTTGAGAATTTTGCATACATTTTCTTCTCTCTCTTAAGGTCTAGAATACGATCCTCGGATGCTAATCATGATCCTACCCGTTGTGAGAGTATACCAACATGTCGTCAGTAAATACAATGACAAATAAATCAAGATATGGCTGGAATACACTATTCATTAGGTGCATAAATGTTGCTGGGGTGTTGGTCAGCCCAAATGACATCACATAGACCTCTTAGTGACCATACCGAGTCTCGAAGGCCTTCTTCGAATATTCAAATCCTGAATCTTCAGTTAATGATACCCTGACCCTAAATCAATCTTTAAGAATACTCTAGCACCTTGTAGCTGAGCAACAAGTCATCAGTGCATGGCAATGGATACATGTTCTTCACTGTACCTTGTTCAACTGCCGATAATTAATACACATGTGCATAGAACAATCTTTCTTTTTCAAAAACATAATTGGGTCACCCCAAGGTGACATACTGATCCGAATGAAATCATTATGAAGCAAGTCTTGCAACTGTTCCTTTAACTTCTTCAACTTGGCTGATGCCATCGATAGGGTGTGATAGAAAAGGGGCAGAGTGCCCAACAATAAATCTGTCACGACCCTAGTTCACCAATTGTGAACACGTCATGACGGCACCCAGTCTTCGCGACCAGGTAAGCCTAACACGTTGCGAAAGTAATAACAATTTGTGAAAATTGTAATCAAAACTGAATAACATAATAATGTATATAATTACCGCCTGGCACATACAATTTGACACTAAGCATTTTAAAACTTTCCCAAAGACCCAGAAACCCACGAGCAACACAGGCTAAGAGAAAACATAAGTTACGGCTCTAATATCCGGAAATGTCTACAACAACTGAATACATGAAATGGAACAGCTAGCTACAAGATAGAGTAGAAGGAGACTCTTCGGTTGTGAACACGGCAGAATATACCTCATGTCTCATAATATAGCACATGGATCACTGATAGAATGTCCGACCAGAAATACCTGGATCTGTACATGAAAAACATGCGCAGAAGAGACATGAGTACACCACAGCGGTACTCAGTAAGTGCCAAGCCTAACCTCGGTTGAGTAGTAACGAGGAAGGTTAGGGCCCTACTGAGAATAAACGTAATAACAATAATGAACAATGCAAATCAGGAAATAATCGGAAATAACGATGGAAATAGGATAGAAGCTACAAATCAATGACAATTAAGCTAAGTAAGGAAAATAACAAAACCAATTATTCCTCAACTGTCCAGTGGATCTCTCGGGAATTGAACCCGAAGTCCATCACATTTAAATATCTAGGATCTCCCGGGAATCGAACCCGTAGTCCACCTTATCAATAGCAAAGGATCTTCCGGGAATTGAACCCGTAGTCCATCATATCAACAGCAAAGGATCTCCCGGGAATTGAACCCGTAGTCCATCATATCAGTAGCAAAGGATCTCCCGGGAATTGAACCCGTAGTCCATCATATTAGTAGCAAAGGATCTCCCGGGAATTGAACTCGTAGTCTATCATATCAGTGGCAAAGGATCCCCCGGGAATTGAATCCGTAGTACATCATATCAGTAGCAAAGGATCTCCCAGGAATTTAACCCGTAGTCCCAATGTAAAAGCGCAACCAAAACAGGGAAATATGAATGCGGTACATAAATACAAGTAACCGCTAATTCTGGCCTAACATGCTTCACGTAATTTCAATTAAGGCAATTAAGCAATTAAGAAATTAATTCTATCTAGTCATACTTCTCTAACTAACAGAGATTAAATCTAGCATTGAAATCAGTCAAATAACGGAGAAACACAGTTTAAAAACAATTCAAGTAAAGTGGGTTTTTCAACAATTAGCACAAGTACACGCTCATCACCTCGCGTACAAGGCATTTAAATCAGCAAATAGGAAGTCCTAAGGGGAGAGGTCCCCCACACAAGGTTAGACAAGCAACTTACCTCGAACCGGTACAAAATCAACTAGGGAACGATGCCCTTGCCACGAGTATCCGACTCCAAATGGCCCAAATCTATTCAATTCAATTAAACATTGTAAATAATATTGAAAACAACTGATTCCACTATTAAAATTAAAATTAGGGCGCAAAAATAGGTAAAATGACCAAAATGCCCCTCCAGCCATCGTCTCGGAATAGAATAATTTTTACGTTTTCAGAAACCTCGCACTCTCACGAGTCTAACAATATAAAAATCTCAGAAATTGGAGGTCAAATGCCCCCTCAGAACCCAATAGTTTAGTCAATGAACTTTCACCCAATTTCTTCCATTTTTTATCCTTAATTTGCATTTAAAAGGTGGATTTAACTACTAAATGATGGAATATAACTAGAAAGGATCATATAAATGTTACCCAATAATCTTCTCTTCAAAATTCTCTCAGAATCGCCATTGCTGGAGCTCAAAATTGATTTCGAACTTATGAAATTAAACCCTCGATATTTCCTATTTCTGCCCAGACATTTCTGCTTCTGCGGACAAGGGACCTCTTCTGCGGTCCCGCTTAAGCGGCAGAATAACTTCTTCTACGGTTTCTCATTAAAGGGGAAAATTCTGCTTTTGCGGACACATGACCGCTCCAGCGGTCTCGCTTCTGCGGAAAGATGACCGCTTCTGCGGTCTCGGAGGAAAAGGGGCCAACTCGCTTCTGCGGTTCCCAAGCCGCAGAAGCGAAAACAACAGAAGCCTGCTGCAATTTTCGTTCTAACTTCCAAAACTAACTCGTTGAGCATCCGAAATCATCCCGAGGCCCCCGGGGCCTCAACCAAAAGCACCAATACCACCTAATATCTTATTCGAACTTGCACCAATCCTCAAAATACCTCAAACAACACCGTCAACCCGATTAAATCAAGGATTCATGCCTAAGAACTTCAAATTCTAACCAAATACGTTTTCGATCAAAAACCTCACCAAACCTCGTCCGAATGAATTGAAATTTTACACACACATCCCAAATGACATGACGGAGCTACAACAACTTCCGAAATTCAAATCCAACCGTCGGATCAAAAACTCACTATTGGACCGGAAACTTCAAAAATTCAAACTTCGCCATTTTAAGCCTAAATGAGCTACGGACCTCCAAATAACATTCCGAACATGCTCCCAACCCCGAAATCACCTAACGGAGCTAACGGAACCATCAGATTTCCATTCTGAGGTCGTCTTCACACTGTTCCGAATACGGACCATTTTTCAACTCTTAAACTCTCACTTAGGGACTAAGTGTCCCAAAACACTCCGAATTCTAATACCGAACGTCCCGGCAAACCAAAATAGCGAAAATGAACTTAGGGAAAGCAGTTAATTTGGGATCGGGGCATAAATTCTAAAAACGACCGGCCGGGTCGTTACTTCATCCTACACTTAAACATTCGTTCGTCCTCGAACGAGCATAGAGAACATACTTGAAGTAGCAAAAAGATGAGGGTATTGGCTGCACATATCCCGCTCGGTCTCCCAAGTCGCCTCCTCGGCCGGCTGACCCCGCCAGTGGACCTTTACTGAAGAGATGTTCTTTGACCTCAACTTTCTGATTTGCCTATCCAAAATGGCCACTGGCTCCTCAACATAAGATAGACCCTTGTCCAGCTGGACTGAACTGAAATCCAACACGTGCGACGGGTCACCATGATATCTCCGGAGCATTAAATATGAAATACCAGATGAACTCCAGCTAGGCTGGGAGGTAAGGCAAGCTCATAAGCAACCATCCCAACTCGCCTCAATATCTCAAAAGGCCCAATAAATCTCGGACTCAGCTTCCCTTGCATTCCAAACCTCATGACGTCCTTCATAGGCGAGACCCGAAGCAAAACCCGATCACCAACCATGTATGCCACATCACGAACCTTCTTGTCCGCATAACTCTTCTGTCAGGACTGGGCTGCACGAAGTCTGTCCTAAATCAATTTAACCTTCTCCATCGCATCCTGAACCATCTCTGTACCCAATAACCTGGCCTCACCCGGCTCGAACCAACCCACTGGAGATCTACATCTCCTACCATATAAGGCCTCATACGGCGCCATCTGAATACTGGACTGATAGTTGTTGTTACAAGCAAACTCCGCCAGTGGCAGGAAATGGTCCCATGACCCTCCACACTCAATGACGCACGCACGGAGCATATCCTCCAAAATCTGAATAGTGCGCTCGGACTGTCCATCCGTCTGGGGGTGAAATGCCGTGCTCAGCTCCACTCGAGTGCCTAACTCCTGCTGCACGGCTCTCCAGAACCGTGAAGTAAACTGAGTGCCTCTGTCTGAAATGATAGAAATTGGAATACCATGCAACCGGACGATCTCCCTGATATAGATCTCCGCCAACCGCTCCGATGAATAAGTAGTACACACAGGTATGAAATGAGCGGACTTGGTCAGCCGATCCACAATGACCCAAATAGAATCAAACTTCCTCACAGTCCGTGGAAGTCCAGATACGAAGTCCATGGTGATGCGCTCCCACTTCCACTCTGGGATCTCAATCTGCTGTAGCAACCCACCCGGACGCTGGTGCTCATACTTCACCTGCTGGCAGTTGAGGCATCTAGACACATAGTCAACTATATCTTTCTTCATCCGCCTCCACCAGTAGTGCTGCCTCAAGTCCTGATACATCTTCGCGGCACCCGGATGGATGGAATACTGCGAGCTATGGGCCTCAGCTAGAATCAACTCTCGAAGATCATCTACATTGGGCACACAAATCTTCCCCTACATCCTCATCACTCCATTATCCCCGATGGTAACATCTCGAGCATCACCACGCCGAACTCTGTCCTGAATGACATGCAAATAAGGGTCATCAAAGTGTCCCTTCCTGATGCGATCAAATAGGGAAGACCGAGAAACCACACAGGTTAGAACCCGACTGGGCTCTGAAAGATCCAATCTAACGAACTGCTTGGCCAAATCCTGAACATCCATCGCCATAGGTCTCTCTGAGGTTGGTAGACATGCCAAACTCCCCAAACTCTCCGCCCGCTGACTCAAGGCATCGGCAACCACATTGGCCTTGCCCGGGTGATAAATAATAGTAATATCATAATCTTTAACAACTCTAACCATCTCCTCTGACGCATATTCAGGTCCTTCTGCTTAAGCAAGTGCTGCAAACTCCGATGGTCAGTGTAGAATCACAAGGCACCCCATACAAATAATGGCGCCAGATTTTCAAGCCGTGAACAATGGCAGCTAACTCAAGATCGTGGACAGGGTAGTTCTTTTCATGCTCCTTCAACTGTCGGGATGCGTAGGCAATCACCCTACCGTCCTACATCAATACCGCTCCAAGTCCAACCCGTGAGGCATCACAATAAACCGTATAGGACCCCAAAACGGTAGGCAACATCAAGATTGGGGCTGAAGTCAAAGCCGTCTTGAGCTTTAGGAAGCTCTCCTCACACTCCTCTGTCCACTAAAAAGGGGCACCCTTCTGGGTCAATCTAGTCATCGGAGCCGCGATCGATGAGAACCCCTCCACAAAGCGACGGTAATAACCCGCCAACCCAAGGAAACTACGGATCTCAGTAGCTGAAGAGGGCCTGGGACAACTTTGCATGGCCTCCACCTTCCTCGGATCACCTCGAATGCCTTCACTCGACACCACGTGGCCTAGGAATGCCATAGAACTCAGCCAGAACTCACATTTGGAGAACTTTGCATACAATCTGTTCTCCCTTAGAGTCTGAAGCACTACCCTCAGGTGCTGCTCATGATCAGCCCAACTCCGGGAATATACCAGAATATCATCAATAAAAATAATCACGAATGAATTAAGATATGGCAGTCAGCCCAAAAGACATAACAAGGAACTCGTAATGACGATACCGAGTCCTAAAAGCAGTCTTCAGGATATCTGGCTCCTGAATCTTCAACTGATGGTAACCTGAGCGCAAATCAATCTTGGAGAACACCTATGCGCCCTGAAGCTGATCAAACAGATCATCAATACAAGGTAAAGGATACTGGTTCTTCACTGTAAGTTTGTTCAACTGGCGATAATCAATGCACATACGCATAGAACCGTCCTTCTTCACAAACAAAACAGAGGCTCCCCATGGTGAAACACTGGGTCGAATAAAACCCTTACCCAACAATTCTGCAACTGATCCTTCAACTCCTTCAACTCAGGAGGAGCCAAGCGATATGGAGGAATGGAGATGGGCTGAATGCCCGGCAACAAATCAATGCCAAAAGCAATATCTCTATTGGGCGGCATGCCCGAAAGATCAGCTGGAAACACATCGGGAAAATCCCGTACCACTGGGACTGAATCAACAGAAAGGGTGTTAACACTGACATCTCTCACATAAGCTAAATAAGCAGCACACCCCTTCTCAACCATACGTCGAGCTTTAAGGAAAGAAATAACCCTGTTGGTAGTATGATCTAAGGTACCACTCCACTCAATACGTGGAACACCTGGCATAGCCAGCATTACGGTCTTGGCGTGACAATCAAGAATAGCATGATGGGGCAACAACCAGGCCATGCCTAGAATAATATCAAAATCAACCATACCGAGTAATAATAGATCAGCCCTGGTCTCAAAACCACAAATAGTAACCAAACACGATCGGTACACACGGTCCACAACAAGAGAATCTCCCACAGGATTAGAAACATAAACGGGGTCACTCAAAGAATCCCGAGGCACACCCAAATACAAAGCAAAATAAGAGGACACATATGAATAAGTAGAGCCAGGATCGAATAGAACCGATGCCTCTATGTGACTAACCAATATAATACCTGTGATAACAAAATTGGAGGCGACAGCCGCGGCACAATCAGGAATAGCATAAAATCTGGCCCGACCCCTCCCTCGAGGGCGACCTCTATCTCCCTGATCTCCGCCCCTAGCTGGCTGGGCAGGTGGGGTGGCAGGTGGAGCTGGAACGATGGCCTGCTGACCCTGTGGAGCATGCTGAGGCTGTGGAGTCTAAGAAGGCGCACTCCTCTCACGTCTGGGCACTCCCTAACCATGTGGCGGGTATCCCCGCACCTATAACAAGCTCTGGGAGGGCGTGGCGGCTGTGACTGACTGGGCCCACCTTCATTGGACTGATCTCTGGAAGTACCCCGCGTTGGAGGCGTGCTAGAAACTAGGGAAGCATAATAGGGCTCCTGAGGTGCTGGTGGAGCTGGAGTACTACTGGCGGCTAGCAAGGCTGAATGAACAGGGCAACCAGAATAGCCCCTACCATAACGACCGGCTGCGAATGTACGGGCACTAGAGTAGTGACCCGACTCTCGAGACCTCTTGGCCTCCCTCTCCCCTCGCTCCCTAGCGAGCATACCCTCAATCCGTCTGGGAATGCTCACTACCTGCTGGTAAGGTATATCCATCTCTAACTCTCAAGCCATGCTGGACTGGATGGGCAGAATAAGACCCTCGATAAACCTCCGCACTCTATCCCGAACTGTGGCGACCAAAGCCCATGCATGTCTGGCCAACCTAGTATAACGGATGGCATACTCTAAGACTATCATAGCACCCTGGCGCAAACGCTCAAACTCCGCGTGCCATGAATCCCTGAGGCTCTGTGGAACAAACTCCCTCATAAACATGTCTGAGAACTGGGTCCAAGTCAGTGAGGCAGACTCGACTGGACTATCTAACTCATAAGTACGCCACCAATCATAGGCAGCTCCCCAAAGCTGAAAGGCGGTGAAAGAAACCCCACTAGACTCCACTATGCCCATAGTACGAAGAATGCGATGACACTCCTCCAAGAATCCCAAGGCGTCATCTGAAGCTAGGCCACTGAACACTGGGGGATCATATTTCTTGAACCTCTCTAGCCTGCGCTGCTCGTCCTCTGAGACAGCTGACCCATCCCCGGGCTGTACTGGTGCTGCAGGCGGTACAGGAATAACCTCTAGAACCTGCTCCATCGGCACTCTCTGCTCAGGAGTGCGGGCTGCGGGAGTCTGGGCCCCTCCCCCGGCCTGTGATGTGGCTGCTGCGAGTGGAAGCAACCCCGCCTGAGCCAAAGTAGTGTACATGCTAATGAACTGAGCCAGGGTCTCCTGGAGCGCTAGAGTAGTAGTAGCTGTAGTAGGTGTACCAGGTGCCTGTGCTCCAACTGGATCTACTGGTGGTACCTCAGCGGCAACGCACGTGGGTGCTGTGGCTGCACCTCGTGCGCGTCCTTGACCTCTACCCCGGCCTCGGCCTTTGACGGCGGCAGTAGGGGCGCGGGTGCCTGGCCCTCTCATGTAGCACCTGTCCTCACCATCTGTGAGAGAATAGAAGATAGAAGTTTCGAATTGTTGTCAAAACATTGCACGACAAGTAATTCAAAATAGATAAAGATTTTTCCTAAACAGTTACATAGCCTCTCGTAGATAAATACGGACGTCTCCGTACCGATCAGCGAGACTCTAATAAACCGACCTGTGTCCCGTTACTCCTATGAACCTAGAGCTCTGATACCAACTTATCACGACCCTAGTTCACCAACTGTGAACACGTCATGACGGCACCCAGTCTTCGCGACCAGGTAAGCCTAACACGTTGCGGAAGTAATAACAATTTGCGAAAATTGTAATCAAAACTGAATAACATAATAATGTCTATAATTGCCGACTGGCACATACACTTTGACACTAAGCATTTTAAAAGTCTTCCAAAGACCCGGAAACCCATGGGCAACACAGGCTAAGAGAAAACATAAGTTACGGCTCTAATATCCGGAAATGTCTACAACAACTGAATACATGACATGGAACTGCTAGCTACAAGATAGAATAGAAGGAGACTCTTGGGTCTGCGAATGCAGCAGAATATACCTCAAGTCTCCGAATATAGCACCTGGATCACTGATAGAATGTCCAATCAAAAGTACCTGGATCTGTACACGAAAAACATGCACAGAAGAGACATGAGTATACCACAGCGGTACTCAGTAAGTGCCAAGCCTAACCTCGGTTGAGTAGTGACGAGGAAGGTCAGGGCCGTACTGAGAATAAACATAATAACAATAATGAACAATGCAAATCAGGAAATAATCGAAAATAACGATAAAAATAGAATAGAAGCTACAAATCAATGACAATTAAGCTAAGTAAGGAAAATAACACAACCAAGTATTCCTCAACTGTCCAGTGGATCTGCCGGGAATTGAACCCGAAGTCCATCACATTTAAATATCTAGGATCTCCCGGGAATCGAACCCGTAGTCCACCTTATCAATAGCAAAGGATCTTCCGGGAATGGAACCCGTAGTCCATCATATCAGTAGCAAAGGATCTCCCGGGAATTGAACCCGTAGTCCATCATATCAGTAGCAAAGGATCTCCCGGGAATTTAACCCGTAGTCCATCATATTAGTAGCAAAGGATCTCCCGGGAATTGAACCCGTAGTCCATCATATTAGTAGCAAAGGATCTCCCAGGAATTTAACCCGTAGTCCCAATGTAAAAGCGCAACCAAAACAGGGAAATAT
>MU679862.1:15627-27791 GCA_026770625.1 Nicotiana glauca | reverse complement strand
GGCTGTGATTGGGGGGGGGGGGGTCCGGTCGGGTATAATAATTGGGTTATGGATTGTGTTGGTTCTGAAAATGGGCCGGTTGAAATTGGGTGCAAATTGGGGCTGTAATGTGGCTATAATTGGAATATAAATGGGTTATACGTTAAATATCAATTTTTTCCTATTTAATTTAATTAAAATAGTTATAATAACTTGCAAAACCAATTAAAAGTATTAAATTGATTAATAATATATAAATATTAATTGAAAAATACTGGGAGCATTTTGGTAATTGTAAAATACTAATAATTGCAATTATAGCAATTTAGCTTTAAAAATACCAAATAAATTTTATAAAAATATGCAAAAATCACTTTCACTATATCTTGGTGTAAAAAAATAAATTATTCACCAAAAATGATAGTCTGGAAATAATTATTGAATTTTGTACTATTAAACTAGACAACAAATTGATTTTAAAATCTTTAAAAATAAGAAAAAATACCAAAACTCTTGGACATGCTTATATATGCATGTACATGTTATTTTGTGGATATTTTGAGTATATAAAATATATAGAGAATAAATGGGTATCAACATACATCACAATGGTACCATATAAATATCATGCCTAACATCGGTAATATAGTGATGAGGCCAAGTCAAGATACCTACTAGGAAATGATAAACATAACAAAAATATAATAATGAGAGGTAATGGAAAGAAGAGAATGAATGATAACAAAGCAGTTTAGTAATGTAAACTAATGACATAATTTAAGCAAAAAGTCAACAAGAAGGAAACATAAAATGAGAACCACGAATAATAAAATATGGATAAACTGGTAAGATAAGAAATAATAAATGCAACAAGAACTGTTCAGCCAATAACCCTTTTCAATATGAAATGCATAACAATAATCAAAATCAAGGTACCAGCTCGTATTAACATGTCACAATTTCAATCACAATATTTCCTTATATCACCACGGAGCCTTACATTTAGTTTTGAAAATTATTTTTGTGAAATATCTACCCGCGTTTTAGCTTACCTTATATCACCGCATGACTTCAAGTGGTTTCCGTAGTAGCAACACGTGTATCAAACCCACCTTATCTCACCGTATACATATCAACCCTAGACTTATACCACCTCATGTGTACCAATATTACAATATAATCATAACTCGCACCACAAGTTTCCATATGCCATGACTTGCCAAAAGAATCAACAATATCAATATTTCCACAACAAATGGCACATTGCTCAATCACAATGTGTACAAGAATCTCAACAATAACAAAATGAATGTGATTTACTCAACAAAAAAGATATCTCAACAATTAACAACTTCGCTTCAATGTGATAACGACTTTTACAACTTCAACACCAATAACTCAACAAGAAGATATTCGATGAAATAAAAACCTTTATTAAAAGTACTGCTACAATTGAAGAGATAAAAAGACAATAAGAAAGACAATAATTTCAACTAAAGCATATATGATAAATAAGAAGTAAGAGGTGGAACAAGTGTTAAGAATGACAAATAAATCATGTAAGAGTAGATTAACAACGAGAGATAAAGCATGTTATGGAAATTCAATTAAAGGTATGGAAAGAGACTAAATAACCCAAACTGGTCAAATACTACATATAGACTGTGTACCCGCTCGTCACCTTACGTACACGTCTTTCACCTAACACAAATAGCCCAATCAACCCAAACCCTAAGAGGTAGTACCACACAAAGTTAGGCAGGATACTTATCTCAACTAGGCGAACTCAACCCTCAAAAATAGCTTTCCCCTAAACTTGACCTCCACTCGGCTCAAATCTAACCAATAGTGACTTAATATTATCAAACAACGAAAGGGAAAACAATTACAATAGATTATGCTTTGATCTTTACAAAAATTTCCATAAATTCAACAACATTTAACCCCATACCCATCCGGTAAAAACATGGCTCCAAGGGTAGATTCTGACAATCCATAACACCATGAGTCCATTTATATGATTAGTTTTCAAATTTGAGTCCAAATTGATTCTCAAAACTCAATTCTTAATTTTTCAAAAACTTGACAAAATTTCCTAATTTTCCTCTTTGATTCTCATAAATTTGATGTTAAATCTAAGATAAAATTATGAAGTATTAGTGAAAATCAATTTTAGTCATTTACCCAATGTTTGTAGATGAAAATTCCCTCTCCAACTCGCCTCCTACCAAGTCTAGGGTTCTAAAATATGAGAAATGTGATCTAAATCCCGACTTTTCTAACTATTGTTCAGTTGCAGATGTCGCATTTGTGACACTGGGTTCGTAATTGTAAAAAATTGCAATTGCGAAGAAGTTCTCGCAAATGCAGGCATTAATAGCCTAAGCGGAAGTCACAATTGTGACAGTTGCTTCGCATTTGCAAAGCCTGTCCTCATCGAAAATGAGACACAATTGTCGCAAATGTGAGCCTACCCCAATCCTGATAGTCCTCACAATTGTGAACCAGGTCTTGTAATTGCGACACCTGGGCCTACCCTACCATGTTTGCAATTATGAAGTTGGTGCTCGTAATTGCGACATTAGAGCACCTGCACACCAGATTTTTTGTTTTCGGTCCAAAACGTTCTGAATCACGTCTGAAACTCATCTGAGCCCTCAAGGCTCCAAACCAATCATCCACGTAAGTATAAAAACATAATACAAACTAGCTTGCATGATTAAAATGCAAAAATAACAACTAGAATTATGAATGCGACACCAAAACTGATGAATTTCAAAATAATGTTCATATACTTCTAGAATTGCAACTAAGCGTATGAATCCTATCAAATCAACTCCAATGCATACCAAATTTTGGAGACAAGTTCTAAATAGCATAATGGACCTATTTCAAGTCCTAAAACTAAATTCCAAACTTGATAGCCAAAAGTTAACCTATATTCAAACCTCTATACCCCAAATTGCCAATTTTCGGCAAAACAACCCAAATCAACCTACGGACCTCCAAATTCGATTCCACATATACACCCAAGTCAAAAATCAGGAAACAAAGCGATCAGATCCATCAAAATATCATTCCGGGTGTTGTTTTCACAGAAGTCAACCATTGGTCAACACAATCAACTTAGGCTTCTAATCCAAGAGACAAAGGGTCCAATTCAACCCAAAATCTTCCCGAAACAAAACTAATCAACCCCATAAGTCAGAAACCATAAAAACACATGTGTGAAGCATCCAAAGAGAAAAAGGGCACAATTACGCAAAATGACTGATCAGGTTGTTACAATGGATCACCATCTATTTAAAGTATTGATGATTGGTCAATCACTTTGTTCAGAGAAATGTATAGCGTAGAAAATGTTCGCATGAGAAAGTGAAACATGGAGCCGAAGACGGAAGACAATCAGGTGTGAAGGCAATGATCTCAAAGAGAATGTTATTCATAAATGCAAAATTAAATACCTGCCACCTGGTAGCATTTGATGGAGAATATTCTACAGTATTACGTGCACGATCTGTGATAGAAAATATGGTATTCACTACCTAACGTTACACATTATTCAATAGCCCTAACAATTGCCATTTAACAGGGACCTAATCCTAGGACCATGTTCTCTAGGCGCAAATATAAAGAGTTAGCTCTACAGTCATTGTAAGGGGCACAGATTTTCAGACAGGTTAATACTACATCTGTCCAAAAGCTCAATAATAGGTTTATCTTCTTGCTTATTAATATTTTTATTACTGCCTCCGAAAGCTCTGCTTTCGAAATCAAGATTGTTACTGTATCATCTCGATTTAATGCTAAATCTTATATTCTTTTCCAATTTGTTTATCATTTTGGGATTAAATCGATTCACTTGTCTATAAATTACATACAAATTCAACTGTATCATTTTATGGATAAATAGTTTTGCGCCAACCGTGGGGCTTAGAAACTTGTGTAATTGAGTTGATCCTTACATCAATTACTAACCTGTTTGATTATTTATTCTTAAAAAATAATAGAAAATGGCAAATAATGGTGTCAACATCGCACTCAATGTTGAGGCCCAAGGAAATTAGCCTCAACACGAATATTCAGTCAGTGATACCTGCAACAAGGGGGATGAGGCCATGTCGGTCCACAAAGAGGAATAACCGCAACATGTTCGAGAGGCGACACCTGATGATGCTGAAGACGAGCACGACTTTCAACTAGTAAGGATCTTGAGAGGGTAACAAAAGGCCATTTTGGGCCATCTCTCATAATAGGATCATGTCATGACAGAGTTAAATCGGGCATTGCTAGGTGCTTCCACCAACGCGAATGGACGATATCCTGTTCCTCCCGGTACTCCCAAGAATAAAATAACATAGAGGGTCGACAACATCACCTCGAGGGGCAAAGTCGATTTTGATGGGGCAAGGGGAATAGTAGCAGATCTGGTAACAACAATGAGAATGACCGCTTTAAAACAGAACTCGTGCAATTTATAAGGAAAATAAATTCTCGAATGGATCAAATTATGGGCATACCATCAGTGTTGAAAGGACAAAACTAAAAAAAATATACCCAGTTGTCATTCAAATCGAGTGCAACACCAAAGTTGTTCCTGAATTGGTTCAAAATGCCAGACATGCCGAAATATTATGGGACTTCAGATCCTAAGGAGCACATCGCCACCTATACAATGGGGGTGAAGGGAAATGATTTAGCACCCTACGAGACTGAGTCAGTCATATTTATGAAATTCAAGGAGACCCTCATGAAGGGGCCCTCACATGGTATTCTCTTTTTGCGCGAGTATTCCATAGATTCCTTCGAGATGTTCACAGACTATTTCATCAAGGACCATGCCAGGGCCAAGAAGATAAAGGCCCAAAAGGTTGATATATTCAGGAGATCATATGTAGAGTCCAAGTTGCTGCAGGAGTTCGTGACCAGATTTTAGAAGGAAAGGATACTACTACTGGTAGTACCGGATGAGTGGGCAGCTGAAGTGTTCACTAAATGTTTGAATTCAAGTAGTTCTGGTTTTTTCCGGAAGTTACAAAAAAGTCTACTCGATTTATAGGCAACAACATGGGCAGATATTCATAACTGGTGCAAATTAAAGACAAAAATGGAAGATAATCTCCTCAGTTTCCCGACATCAACCAAGGGTCGGGACTGGGAGAAGAATAAAGAGAAGTCAAAAGATGATTTCAACACAAATCAACGGTCTTGAAGTGGTCGTTTTTGCCCTATAAAAGGGATGAAGGATGTGGTAGAGGTTTCCGATCGGATAATAGATTCACAACCGAAAGGAAACCTACTTGCGGTCGGAATAACAAGTCATTGCAGGACAATGAGAAATCAGGTTCATGAAATTCTTCCCACCCCAGGCTAACAGATCCTGCTGCCCATGAATGCAAGGGGCTAATGAATACGACCTTTTTCGAGGTAGTGGACAGTGATATAGGTTACAATATTATCCTGGGAGACCATTGTTGATAGAGATGAAGGTCATACCATGAACATATCATCAATTTCTGAATTTCCCAACTCCCGAGGGAATTAAAAAAATAAGAAGAGACCAACCAACAGCTAGAGAGATGAATGCAATCTCAGATTCCTGTAGCAAAGAGAAGGATCATGTATCATAGCAATTATGGCTTGCTCCTAAGCTGAGCGAAGTCAACTAGGAGAAGAGTCGTCAGAATCATATCAGGTACCAAGATACGTCTTGGTATCAAAAGAAACAGATGAAAAAAAATCCACGGCGGAAGAATTATAACAAGTCGCATTGCTCGAAGAATTCTTGGAAAGGAAGTTCCACTAGGGGATAGGACGAGCTCGAGTCTGGATTTATCGAGTTCCTTAAATGTAATGCTGAGTGTTTTGCGTGGTCACATGTGGATATGAAAGGTATCTCGCCGAAAGTGGCCGTACAAAAACTAAGCCTGGATCCTAGCATTGCTCCGGTATGACCGAAAAAATGCCCTATTACAGAGGTCAAGAACAAATTTGTAAAAGAAGAGGTAACTCGTTTGTTTGATAGTAGTTCAATACGAGAGGTAAAGTATCCTGACTGGCAAGCTAATATAGTAGTAGTTCCAAAGAAGAACAATAAATTTTATATATACGTAGACTATAAGGATTTATGAAAAGGCATGCCCAAAAGATTTGTTCCCACTGCCAAATATCGAGCAAATGATTGATCCGATGGTCGGGCAAGAGTTAATGAGTTCCCTCAATGCTTACTCTAGGTACAACCAAATCAAGAAGAACCCGAAGGATCAGGAAAGAACTTTGTTCATAAAAAACTTTGCACATATTGCTACAATGTGATGCCCTTCAGGCTTAAGAACGCCCGAGCCACTTACTAGAGGCTCGCGAACAAAATGTTTGAGAAACAAATAGGGAAAACTATGGAGGTTTAGCTAAATGATATGCTGGTTAAGTCTTTGAACGTTGTTAATCATCTTAAACACTTGCAAGAAACCTGTGACATCTTAAGGAAGCATTACATGAAGCTTAATCCCGAAAAGTGTGCATTCGGGGTCAACTCTAGTAAGTTCCTGGTTTCGCAAAGGGCGATCAAGGTTAACCCCGATAAAATGAAAGCCATCGAAGACATCCTAGACCAGCTATCAAGCATGAAAGAGGTTCAAAGATTGATAGGGCGACTGGTTGTTTTGAGCAGATTCATCTCTTGATCTTCGAAAAAATGCCATAATTTCTTTTCACTAGTGAAAAAAGAAGAACAACTTCAAGTGGACTCCAGAATGTCATCATGCTTTGAAGGATTTGAAAAGGTATATGTCAAGTCCTCCATTACCGTTAGAACCGGAGGAAGGCAAACAACTGTTGATCTACTTAGTGGTCTCAGAGGTAGCGGTAAGTGTAATTTTAGTCTGTGAGGAAGAAGGTAAAAAATCACCTATTTATTATTTTAGTAAAATTTTAATGGGAGTAGAAACCCGCTACCCATATCTAGAAAATTGGGTCTTATCTCTCGTAGTTGCCACTCAAAAGATAGGACTTATTTCCAATGTCTTACGATAGTCGAGGTGACCACTTTTCCCCTTCGTAGTATTCTTCACAAACTTGAAATTTCAGGTAGGCTGGCCAAGTGGGCCGCCAAAATGAGTGAATTTTACATGGAATATAAACCTAGGATTGTTATTAAGTCACACGTTTTGGCCGACTTTGTGGCTGATTTTAGTCCGGGATTGTTGCCTTTGGCTACCAAAGAAGCAATGATGGTGTCAGAATCACGTCAGGAGTTTGGACCTTGTTCATGGACGGAGCTTCCAATGTTAAGGGGTCCGGGCTCGATTTAGTGGTAACAACGCCCTTGGGAGAAACCCTAAGGCAAGCCATAAGAATCGTTCCTCTGACTAATAATGAAGGAGGATATAAAGCTTAAATTGTAGGACTCGAGCTTGCTTGGGGACTGGACTCCGAGGTCATAGAAATCTAATGCGACTCAAAATTGGTAGTAAACCAGGTCTTCAAGATCTTCAAAGCGAAATAGGAACGCGTGCAATAATACATAGTCAAAGTCCAGGCTCTGCTCACTCGATTCGGGGAATGGTCAATTACACACATCCCGAGGGAAGAGAATGAAAAAGAAGATGCACGAGCCAATCTAGGTTCATCCACAAAAATAAAGGGGTCATACTCTGGTACGGTCATATAACTTATGCACTCAGTACTGGACATAGATAGTTATTGTGAGTAAACGTGACCAATTTGATCTAGGATTAGATAAATGATATCATTGAATATCTAGAACACATAAAATTACATGAAGATCCTAAGACATCTGGGCACTGCAAACTAAAGCAGCTCGATACAGTTTCAAGGGAGGTCAATTATGTAAAAGATCTTTCCAAGGCTAGTTGGCCTGATGTTTGGGGGCTTCCGAAACTAATTATGTCATGTGGGAATTTCGTGAACGAATTGGTGGAAATCACCTAGGCGCAGATTCTTAGTTCTAAAATTATTTAGGACAGGGTACTACTGGCCGCAGATGGATCTAGACGCCAAGTCTTACGTCAAAAAATGCAATAAATTTCAACGCTACGCACCATTGGTACATCAACCAACACATCCACTACACTCAGTTATGTTGCCATTATTGTTCATGAAGTGGGGGATGGATATAGTCGGTACATTGCAACCAGCAGCCGGTAAGGAAAAATTTATTTTTATTTTAACTGACTCTTTTACTAAATGGTTTGAAGCACGACCTTATCAGAATATCGGCAAATGCGTAGTGGTAGATTTATTGTAGGAGAATATAATTTGCAGATTCTAGATACAAATGAGATAGCCTGCAATAACGGGGCTTAATTTATAGGCGCAAAGGTCACTAAAATTCCTAGAAGACTTGAAAATCAAAAGAATCATGTCATCACTCTATCACACAAGCACAAACGGTCAACCATAATCAACAAACAAGGTGATTATCCGAAATCTCATAAAGAGATTGGAAGCGGCCAAAGGTATATGGCCCGAAGAGCTACCAGGAGTACCATAAGCATACCGAACAATGGTCAAATCAAGCGCGAGAGGAACTCCTTCCTCTCATACAGACAGAACAGAAGCCTTGATCTCGGTAGAAGTAGGGGAAAATACCTTGAGATATTTTCAGGCGAACGAAGAAATAAATAATAAAGAAATGTTGGTCAAATTGGAGTTGCTCGATGAACGCAGGACCATGGCACGTATAAGGATACTAGACCAAAAGAGATAATGGAAAGATATTACAATCTAAGAACCAACCTCCATTATTTCAAAGTGCGATATTTTTTTTAAGGATAGTATCTTGGAACACCCAGGAGCTCAATGTAGGGATGTGGGGTGAAGCGTGGGAAAGGCCCTACCGAGTTTTAGCTATCACTGGGAAAGGGTCAGATGAATTGGAAAATCAAGATGGAGTAATTTTTTCAATCAATTGGAATGTGGCACACCTTAAAAGATACTATGGCTGATGAACCTCACCTATACCGAAAGTATGTGCTGCACTATTTTTTCCTTTGCACAGTTTTTGTCCCATTTGGATTTTTCTGGCAATGTTTTTAATGAGGGTGCAACAAAAAGAATAGTTAGTAGAAATAAGACCTTTGAACGACAAGGCATGCAAGCAATGAGCCACTGTGGCGCAGTTAGATACTCTTTTGCTCGATAGCAAAGTTCCTACCGGGAAATATAGTTTGTTGTCGGACAAAGATTACACGACAATTCACAAAAGCAAGCCACTGGGATTGTTAGATAATCTTTATATCAATTGCAAAAGTTCCTACGTGGAGGTGAAGTTTGCTACTGAACTAAATATTATCTAACCATTCACTAGTGGAGTCTTCAAAGTTGCAAAATTTCCAATGTTCAAAATCGCATTCTTCACATTCGAACACTGCGAGGGATGATATGAGAATACAAAAACAATGACTGCCAAAAACAATGACTGCCACATCGACCGAGACTACAAAATCTGGGAACAAAGTTTTATCATCGTGATTGGGGAATGCACGACCACCCTCGTAGAAACAAGTTATACAAGTTTGCCACAAGTAATGGAAAGTTGGTTTGAGCATAACGAATGTTTATGTGCTTTTGAAAATGGAAGGAATAATCTAAAGTCCTTTTATTTTTATATTATTTCTTGTCTGAGCAATGAATTAAATTTATTATTTGAAATTTAAATAGGTACTTCAAACGCTAGTGTCGTAATGAACAGGAGACGTCCTGTTCAAGAGCACCATAAACATAAGTGAGTCCTCTTTTATAAAACCCTTACAATAAAGGCTTTATTTAGGAAGAACTTATATTTAGGAAATACACCTGAAGCCTTGCACAATTCGATGCAAAGAGAAATACTTGCACAAATACTAAAACAAAAAGAACATAAAGAGGAAAACATACACAATACTTAAATGAAAAAGTACTTCTATTCACACCGAACGTGCCAAGCAGCATAAATAAAAAAGTATGAAAAAGAAAAGAAAGCAAAATGCTAAACTACTACACCCCATGAATCAGGATGAAGAGAAGCATCAGCACCCCCGGTAAAAGTGCGTAAATTCGCCACAGGCTCAATATTTTGGCCTTTACCATCTGTGCCTTCACCATATACACCTTCAAGTTCTTCTTCAGGTTTTGACAACTCAAACCTGAACTACATGAGTTGGTGGCATCAGGCTGGACCGGAAAACCCACAGGGGCAGTTGTCTCAAGCTCACGGGCCTTAACAATCTTGGCATCAAAGTTAATGATGTCTGCTTTGGCATCTTCCAAGGTTTTTCTCCTCATGCTATGCATATAAGATATTTTCAACAATGAGGGAAACCTCACGTCGGTGGAGTTCTTCTTTAAGATGGTCAACCATGGATGAAAGGTTATTCTACTCAGATCTAGTAGCCCGGAGGCGGATATCGAGGTTACGGACAGTAGAGTTGAATTTTTTTTGTGTTCTATGACTCCTTTATGACTCTTTTCCAACCGAGAATACTTCTCCTCTACAACAGTAACGTCTTCAACTTCGGAGTTCAAGACTGCCTCCAAATTATTTGATCTTTCAGTAGAGGCAGCATCGCGATCAGATGCCACAAGAACGACATTAAACACCTCAACCCACTTTGCCCTACATTTTTAAAATTGTACCCTTAACTGGGCAGTCGTTTGGATAAGGGCCACTACCTCTTTCTCGGTTTCCTACAACTGAACCTCCAATTCAGCAGCCTTAGTAGCTCGTGCTTCCAGTTCCAGGAGACGAGCAGTAATTTGATCTCGCTTGGCTAACAATGGATCTCGCTCGGAGGTAAGTTCCTCCTTATGAAGAATCAACCCCTAAAGTACCTCGGAAGCAAGGAAGTTAGCTTGCAAGACAAAAATGCTAACTCAAAACCCTGCCTTAACAAAGATAGAAGAAATATTTAATGAAATAGAGATTATACCACTGCTACGTTGTACATGGCATTGTTCAGCAAACACTCTGCCGAGGGATTTTAGTCCTATTTTTTTTTCTAAAGCCAGAGGCTTCAGATAATTAGCAAGTTCCACCCGCTGTGACAGCAGATGGCATTTGGTAGAAACCGAAAGGGTAACACTCTTCGTCCTTTGGGGATCTTCGAAGGGGGCAGAATAATTATGCCCCAAATTCCTATGAATTGGGAACTGTGGAAGAGGGACATCTTCCTCTCGGGAAACTCCGGCAGGTGGAGATGATGTTGTAATTATTGGTGGCGAAGGTAGAGTTGGTGAAAAAGGAGGTGAAGCTGTTGGTGTTGTTGGTTGCTCATCAATGGAGGACAGAAGAGATCCGGTATCCAGCCTCATGGTACTAGGAATAACGACTAGGACTCAAAAGCAAGAATTGACATCTTTCACTACATTATACCCTCTTAGAATGCCTCGTCCTCGTCCTCGATCAGTGTGACTAGCTTAATATATTGAGTATGTTGTTGAGCTTATGAAGGTCGTCGTCTTCTATGTAGAGAAGCTCCTTCATCACTAGTTCCTCCATCATCGTCGATCACCATAGTGTCTATGGCCGGCTAGATTGCCGCGCTCGTTACCACGACATCCATGGACGGCTCAGGTATGACACCCTTCACCTTTTTAGTTGGTTGTTCTTCGATCGATGACTCCGATAAGAAGCATTTGCACCAGAAGCAGGCCTGGAGATACTTGTTCGGGTGAATGCCTCCTGTAGCAGCCTCACCGTATCAGCCGCATCAGCTAACATGTCCTCCTCAAGGATGACAAATGAGCCATGGGAGTAGACCTGAATTCAACAGGAGAGACGATCTAATTGATTTTCCTATACAGAAGGTAAAGAGAAGATGGGTTCGGCCTACCATGAGTTTTCTCCTTCCACCCATATTTAAGGGCTAGTTCTTTCCACGTGCGAGTCTCGGGTGTAGTGGCATCCATAATCGTTTGAACCCACTGCTCCAAGCCTTCAACCCTAGGTGGTAGACATCGAGTTGGTGAAATAACTTAGAGAATAGGGATCATTAATAGCATGGAAGAATCTTTAACTAGCAGAAAAGAAAAATGGTGATCTTACGAGTACTGTTCCATAATTTCGAAAAAGATGGAGTTGTGGTCGGAATGATATCACTTGAAGCGATTGCAACAAATCGTTACATCCACCCACAGTCGTTGTCATCATCCATGTTAGTTAGCAAAGCATGCTGGCCACATTTGCT
>MU679862.1:3611-13783 GCA_026770625.1 Nicotiana glauca | reverse complement strand
AAAATCTTGGTGTAATAAAGGTTCATTAATCGAGCCAGGGATAGCTCTTCTCCCTTCTCCTGGTATAGATGTCGGAGACAAACAACTGTGCTCCATATAGAAGGGTTACCTAGTCCAGGCATACCTGGTAATGGATGCAGAACTCCATGATATCGGAGTCGACCTCCCCGCTCAAGGAGAATGGTACCAAAGTGAAGGGATACATGTAAAAATACATGAAACCCTACTTGGGTAAGGTTATGCCAGGTTAGGAGCGATGATGCTTAAATCTTGGCAATGACAATCTTCCATCATATCAGGAACGTTGGAAGGACAAATAGAAAAAGGATACACACCAACCACCCACGTGCGAGGGTTAGTGGAAAGATACTTCTCTTCGAAGTCCTTAGTTGTGATGAGTTTTCTTGGAATACTGGTGCTCACCATGGAGGGAGTAGCATCATCAGCAGTACCTTTACTCTTTGAGGAACTGAGATATATGGAAGAGGAGGCCATTGTTATCACAAGGGTGAAAACGGATTTTTCCAAAGGAGAAGATTATAGAAAGTTGAAGAAAAGTATGAGTTGAGTAAAGAGTATTCGAGAGTGTTTATTAAGTTATGAAGTGTAAGAGGAGAAGTTTAATGCATATAAATAAATGAATATACAGCTAAAATCGTGGCCATAATTACCTCGATAACCAGCAAAAGTGTTGCTAAATCGTGGGATGACAGGTGTTCGGAGCATTAAATGCGGAGAGACGTGCATCTAATCAACCGTGAGAAACATTTCAAAAGGGGTCAGAGATTTTCCCTCCAAAAAAGATATCTTTACCAACTTCCCAGTGATATAATATTATGTAACTGAAAAGCAGGGGGACTATCTGTGGGGAGTAACATATGTTCATATTAAATATTCACAGAGAAAGTGATAGGTGGAGTCGAATACAGAAGACAATCAGGTCCTAGGCAACGATCTCGAAGAGAGTGGTATTCATAAAGGCGAGTTAAATACCTTCCATTCAGTAGCATTTAATGGAGAATATTATATAACATTAAGTGCACGGTCCGTTAAAGAAAATATGGCATTCACTGCCCACCGTTACGCATTCTTCAGTGGCCCTCATAAATTGTCATTTAAGAGGGGCTTGATCCTAAGATCTTGTTCTCTAGGTGCAACTATAAATAGCGAGCTCTGCAGTCATTGTAAGGGACACGAATTTTCTGATAGGCTAATACAACATTTTGTCCAAATGCTCAATAATATTTTATCTTCTTGTTTATTAATATTGTTATTACTTCCTTCGGAAGCTTTACTTCCGGAATCAAGATTCCAACTATCTTATCTCGATTTCGACACTAAGTCCTATATTCTTGTCTAATTTATCTATCATTTTGGGATCTAATCAGTTCACTTGTTTACAAATCACGTATAAATTTAATTGTACTATTTTACGGGTAAACAGGAACATCTATCAAACGTGACACCTGAAACTTTTGCAGTAGCGTAGCTAATAAGACATCCTCCTTTTTTCGTTTTAGCGAGGTAGTTAGAAATTCTAAAACAGTTGACACTCGCTTCCATCTTAATTATTTTTGCTCTACAATTATTTCAATATGGTAGAAAGAATTTTTTTTTTCATGGGAAGGTGTGTACAAAATTAGAAAAGAATTCAACTTCATACTGTATTGATATAATTTCAAGTCTTTCACGTTCCGGAGTTTTTCCTTTATATGCATTGAATATATCATATGATGAAAATTAGTTATTAAGATACTTCAGATGGATTTGGTCTAAATGGATTGAAACTTCTTAAATTGCTTGTACTTTGAGCATAACGAAGAGAAATCGACTAATGTATCTTATTTCACTCTTGACCTTTGACACATATTTTATATCTATATTCTATATAGAATAGGAGAAGCAAATCAATATGATGATACCAAGTGTCATCATAAAAATTTAACAAGTGTTAAATTTTAGAACAAAATTAGTTAGGTTAGTTAATATTAGTTACTATTATTATTTGAATTCGAATTAAAAATAATTAAATAGCTATATATTTTAAGAAAACTATCATAAACAAGGAAACAACTATATAAATAAATAACTTTAATGTCGAGAAATATAAAATATATAGCTAATTAATTTTTTGAAATGATAAAGTTTTTGAATAACAATTCATATGGTAATACAACATTTCAAAAGTAATACAAAATTATATTTATTGTATTATATTAAACTGGTAATTTATTAAATATTCATATAATAATTTAATAATATTAAGTAATGAATAATACAATTCGATAAGGAAGGAAAAAAAGATATAAATTTTTGGAAAATATAAAAATATAAGACTTATAATGTAACGACCCGGCCAGTCGTTTTTAGAATTTACACCCTGTTCCCCTCTTAACTGCTTCCTCTAAGTTCATTCACGCTATTTTGGTTTGACGGTAAGTTCGGTGTTTGGATTCGTAGTGTTTTGGGACACTTAGCCCCTAAATGAGAGCTTAAGTGTTGAAAAATGGTCCGAAATTGGAACTATGTGAAGACGGCCTCGGAATGGAAATACAATGGTTCCGTTAGCTCCGTTAGGTGATTCCGGGGTTAGGAGCGTGTTTGGAATGTATTTTGGAAGTCCTAGCTCATTTAGGCTAGAAATGCCGAAAGCTAGTATTTTGGCGATTTCCGGTTGATAGGTGAAATTTTGATCCGAGGGTCGGAACGGATCCCCGGAAGTTGCTGTAGCACCGTCATGTCATTTGGAACATGTGTGCAAAATTTCAAGTCATTCGGGCGTGGTTCGGTCAGGTTTTTGATCGAATGCGCGTTTTGGAAGTTTTAAAGGAACTTAGGCTTGAATTCGATGTAATTCGATAATTTTGGTGTTAGTCGAGGTGTTTTGATAATTGGAACAAGTTTGAATAACATTATAGGATGTATTGATATTTTTTGTTGAGGTCCCGGGGGCCTCGGGATGATTTCGGATGGCTAGCGGGAACTTTTGAAGTTGGAATTTTCATAAAAGACGAAAGTTGTAAATGAGTGCGCACAAGACCTCAATTTGTACGAACATATCTCCCTCTATATAAGGATTTGTGTGACCCACAACCTATCTAATTAAAGCCCTTTGAGTCTAGTTTCCAACGCAACAAACCGTTCATCATTTGGAATTGTATACAGAATGTTATGACCATTTTACTGGGCATGTGTCACTAGCGCGCAGATGCGCGCCCGCGCTAAATGTGCGCGCCCAAAGACAGAACACTGGGCAAACTAGCGCGCCCAGATGCGCGCCCAGGTGCGCGACCGTGGTAGTAGCGGGCCTCTAAAAATACCTAAGGACGGGAAATGACAGAACTTGAGTCATATCTCAAGCCTAGGGCTTCCCCAACACCCCCAACTCGACTAAGGCATCAAATTGCACACCAAAAGTGAGTTTTTAAGTGTGTTTTCATGGATATTTCACTTCTCAATTACTAGTTACAATATGATTTTGGTTGGATTTCATAGGATTTCTTCAAAATCTCAAGAACACCTCAAAGTTGTCTTTCATGATTTGGTCTACAAGAGGTAATCCTAAACGTTAGACTTACATATATGGATATATTATGAGAATATGAGTATGAATCAAGTATTACAACTTATGGCATGGTGGTTGGAAGGCATAAATTCCCAATTTAAATGCATGAACATGGTAGGGATTTAAAGATATTTATTTGATGGAATTTTATTGGTTGGGTGTGAATGGATGGTCGTACATGTGTATTTGGAAGTTATAAATTGGTTAGAAATGATGGTGAGATGAATTGTTGGTTAATGGTGATAGTTGGAGGAACCAATACTATAATTATGAGGTGTAAATATCTATGCCTGCAAGGTGTTTGATAATATGCCTAAATGGCATAAGTTATGGAATTTATTACCAATATTGGCCCTATTGAATGTTGTATTGTATATTGAAGTTACATAACTATATTGGATCATCGTAGTATCATTAAGGCGCGAATTTCGGATATATATGGCTAAAAATCCCGTCTTTTAGAAATCGAGCTTCATCGATATTTGTGTGATCTTTGGGCAGAATGTTTTAGAAAATATTTTTAGCCATTTGTATTAGTTTGTTAATTATTATTGATGATATTATATCAATTCTGTATAGACACGATTGAATTTGAGCCAAATTTGAAAGGAAAGGCATTGCTTAAGGATTGAGTTGGCTGTAAACCTTCGAGGTAAGTGTTTGGTCTAACTTTGGCTTGAGGGAATAGGATTAGAGTGTTATTAATTATTAATTGCTAAATGATCTAGTACGGTGTATAGGCATGGTGACAAGTATATATACACCGATATCTAACATGACTGTGGGTCTTTGTTGGTACTTGTTTTGGCATACCTTGGGACTCTTCCAAGCTAATTAATGATTGTCTACATAATGTGAAGAGTTTGAGGATAAATTATGAATTGTGAATTCACTGGAGCATTGGCTCACATGATAAAAATACTATCGAGTAAGAAACGAAATAATTGGAAAGAGATGTGATTATCTCCCTTGCCGCATGTGTAAGTTGTTGTTATTTCTTCCTTGCCGGGATTTAGTTGTTTAAATGTGTTTTTCCCTTGTCGGGATATTTCTTTTTATTATTTATTTCCCTCGCCCGTTTGGTTGTAATTGTTGTTTGGGTGAGGAAGAGTGATGATGCACGAAAGGTCATTCCGTGCCATTGTTAATTATATTTGCACGAAGGGTCATTCCGTGCCATTGTTGATTATATTTGCACGAAGGGTCATTCCGTGCCATTGTTGATTATATTTGCACGAAGGGTCATTCCGTGCCATTGTTGATTATATTATGCACGAAGGGACATTCCGTGCTATTTTTTTATTATATTATGCATGAAGGGTCATTCTGTGCCATTATTAATTATATTTGTACGAAGGGTCATTCTGTGCCATTGTTAATTATATTTGCATGAAGGGTCATTCCGTGCCATTGTTGATTATATTATGCACGATAGGACATTCCGTGCCATTTTTTATTATATTATGCACGAAGGGTCATTCCGTGCCATTGTTTGAGTATGTTTGCACGATGGATCATTCCGTGCCATGAAATGAGAGGTATGTGAGGAAAGCACGAAGGGTGATGCTGTGCATTTTATTTGATTGTTTTGGGTGAGGACGAGAGTAAATGCACGAAGGTTGATGCCGTGCAACTTTTGGATTTCTTTTCTCTATTAATTATTGTTGTGCCCTGTTTCTTATTTAAGTTGATGACTTTTATATCTGGAATTTACTCCCCCATAGTATGTTTCCCTCCCTTTAACTGTTTGGTTTTGGTATTCTTTCCTTTTATTGCACATATATCGAACTGCACAGGTTGATTTGGTAGTCCTATCTAGCCTCGTCACTACTTCGCCGGGGTTAGGCCAGGCACTTACCAGCAAATGGGGTCGGTTGTGCTGATGCTACACTTCTATGCTTTTTGCACAGATCACGGTACCGGAGTAGCTTTTGGACCACGACATTAGCACATTGAGTGGGAGCTGACTTCAGTCTAGGGACTACGAGATAGCATAGTTGGAGTTAGCAGGCCGGAGTCCTCTATCTTTATTTTCAGTCTGTTATCTCATATATTCGAGACAAACAATTTTATATTTCTTTGAAACGGTTGTGTTTAGTATTCTTAGAAGTTCGTGAGTATTGTGACACCAGTTCTTGGGTAGAGATTTATGTTTGGATTATTGTATCGCATCTAGTAATATTTACCTAAGTGTTCCGCTAAATTATATTATTCCGCTGTAATTATGTTATAGTTGATAAATTTGTTAAAATAAGAATGTTAAAAAAAATAGAAATATAAGTATGAATTGGCTTGCCTAGCTCCCGCTAGTAGGCTCCATCACGACTACCGATTGTGGGAAATTCTAGTCGTGATAAGTTGGTATCATAGCACTAGGTTACTTAGGTCTCACAACTCACGAACAACCTTAGTAGAGTCTGAAGGATCGGTATGGTGACGTCTATATTTATCCCCCGGAGGCGACAGACTTAGGAAAATTTCACTTTGTTCTTTCTTATCGTGCGTCATTTATTCAGATTGGAGCCTATATCATATGTTCTTTTACATCCACTTGTGTATTGAAATTGTGCACTCGGTATCAATTTTGCACCGACGGTTCGTGATACTGTAGAAGGATTGCAAGGGAGCCAAGAATTTGCTCAAACATTGTTACCGTGTGTCATCCATATCGATAATGCAGAAGTATTGAGAGATCATTCAATTGTGCACATGGGAGTACAATAGGTTCTGACATCTGGTTGATAAGAACGATCTTGAGAGGTTTACTTAATTTACTAAACGTCGCAATAATGGTAGAGTCACGAAGTGGATGTAGACCTGGAGATAGTTGGTGGTAATAGAGATTATGTGGTTCGTATGAGATGTCTATTTAGCGAAGGGTACAACTAGCAACCGAGATGCTGGAGGGAGTTAGTTTAACTGTCCTAACAAGGACATGTACCAAATGAATGGCTTGAGTTGTCTTATGATGGTGACGTACAAGCGATAAAGGTTAGTATCGTGGATTATCAGGATGTATCTTATGACTTTGCGCCAAGTGAAAGGAATTCACTATCAACGATCAAATTGTAGGTCATGTGTCATGTCAGATTTGGCCTGCGATGTATTTAAGTGGTATTCAAAATTTCTCTGAAACTTGAATATGAGTAAGAGCTGAGATTTGTATGGGATGATGTTGGGACATTCGATGTCCCTATGTCCATAATAATTCTACATTTCAGTACCAGCAGGGAAATGGAAACAATTTCAGGATACTCGTAGTGCTCCAGTTAACCAGGGTACTTCCATGGGACAATCATTTTTTAATGCACCACTAGCATGGGATTCCTTAAATGGTTATTCTAGTTATCTGGAACAGACTCTGTATGAGCTGCCGAACTGCAAATGGGCTGTTATGAATCTGGTAATACTAGAAACATCATGAGAAATTGTCCCAGACTTTAGAGAAATCTATTTCATCAGAACATGTAGTCAACACCCTCCATTATAGTTACTAATCTACATACGCTAACAGTTAGAAATGGAGAACGAATGGGTAGATGGCGCCTAAGAGGTGGATGTCCGACCCATTGATATAATTGCTATAGTGTGGCTGAGACCACTACACCAGATGGCTTCATTACAAATACAATTTTGATTTTTATAAAAAGGATATTATTCCTTAACTTGATTTGGTTTTGAAAATTGAGGCGAGTCCTTTTAATGTGCTCCACTCATGAGTGAGCTTTGTAATCCTGAGATCTACTTATGTGAATACTCGCATTGGGATATTATATGGAGATAGCTATCCATATCATTATGTGTTGGTCACTAAGAATATCTATGAGGCTAAAAGTGACTTTCTATTACTTACTATAGTGGGTTTTGATGTTATTTCAGGATAATTAATTTCAATTGTCAATTATATGCCCAATCAGTATGAGGGTTCATTATATGTTGTGATTCTCTTTGATGGGAATTATTGAAGAGAGAAAGAAAGGAAATTAAAATTTTTAGTTGGCACAATGTGCAAATACTTGTGATTCAGAGTTGAGGGTGATATCCTCAAATATTTATATGATGTGAAATATTTTAAACCTGGATACAAACTGCGGTGGTGTTATATAAAGACGAGGTCCTGGCGTTGAAATTTTTATTTTTGTAATTAAAATTCTCCTTTTATGAAATTAAAAATTTTATATATTTTAAATTGGAGTCATGCCTGTTAGGCTTATTTGACAAATCTTGTGTATTTTCTGTTCATATTCAGTCATTTTTGTGTTGTAAACATTGAGTTTAGCCTATGATATGGGCGCCCAGGTGGCGTTAAATGTGACTTGTTAATTTGGGTAAGTAATTATGAGATATTGATGCCTCGTTGTGAGTGAAGAGGAGGTCTGAAATGAGATGTTTGTTAACATAAGGTTAATTGGCAAGGTTGTGATTTATGAACAACTATTATGGCCAGAGACGAGGTTTTGGGCATACAGATGACGCGTTTCATGTCGAGATATCATTATGATAATGAGATGCTTATAATGAAGAGATTAGTATTATTGATATATACATTGTGGTGTTTCATTGGGTTGTGGATGTGTTGTTAGGAGTTATTTTGGTGTTACTCTGGCAGGTGGATAGGCCCAATTACAGGGGTGGCTCTGCCGAAATTTTTGAAAAAATTGGGAGTTAGAAAAATTTGAGACATTAAGATGTGCGAAGAAAGAGATAAGTTACGTTGTGTATTTGAGGATGAATGACCCTATGTGGGGGAGAGTAATATCCTGAAGAAAATAATTTCGAAGTAATTAAGCGCTAGTAAAAGTTGAAATATGTTGAAATAAGACTAATGCAGTGTGATAATGTGGAATTCAGGCCCTATGATGATTGTTAGATGTTGAAGTTTCGGTCTTGTCATAAGGTTATGGACTAAGGATGAGGTAAAACCTTCGGTTAAGTTGAAGGATCAGTCATAGGAATTTTCTTGAAAAGGGTTTATTCGGCCTAGTGTATCACTTGGGGTGCTCCTGTGTTATTTGTGAAGAAAAAGGATGGTCCTATGCGTATGTGTATTGATTACTGCCAGTTGAATAAGGCTACAGTGAAGAACCGTTATCCTTGCCTCTTGTTGATGATCGGCTTGACTAGCTTAAGGGCGCACATGTGTTTTTCTAAGATTGATTTGCGCTCAGGTGACCATCAATTGAAGGTTCGGGAGCCAGATATATCGAAGACTGCTTTCAGGACTTCGTATGATCATTGCAAGTCTCTTATATGTCATTTGGGCTGACCAATGACCCAACAATTTTTGTAAATTTGGTTCATAGTGTATTCTGGCCATATCTTTAATTTTGTCATTGTCCTTATTGATGACATTCTGGTGTATTCCCGGGGTCGAGAAGATCATGAGCAACACCTGAGGACAATGCTTCAGACTCTGAAAGAAAAGAAATTATATGGAAATTTTCAAAATGTAAGTTCTTGTTGAATTCCGTGGCATTCTTAGGTCACGTGGTATCAAGTGAGGGTATTCGGGTGGATCCGAAGAAGGTAGAGGCAGTGTAGAGTTGGCCTAGACCCTCCTCAGCTACAAAGATTCGCAGTTTCCTCGGCTTGGCGGGTTACTACCCTCGTTTTGTGGAAGGGTTTTCATCGATTGCAGCTCCTATGACTAGATTGACTCAGAAAGGTTTGTGGTGTTGCATATATTTTCGTAGAGCGGGTTCTGCTTCTAGTTTCCCTTATGAAGGGTGTTATGAGAATTGGGAAGAAAGGGAAATTGAGTCTGAGGTTTATTTACCTTTTGAGGTATTGAAGCATGTTGGAAAAATTGTTTATGACCTTGGCCTACTGTCACAACCCCAGTTCACCCTCCATGAATATGTCTTGATGGCACCTAGTCCCTATGACTAGGTATGCCTAACAATGCAGAAGATAAACAAAAATTTGCGGAATAAAATAAATAAAACTGAACTGAAAAAGAATAAACATGGTTTAATGTGCCGCTCGGCACATACCACAACAATCCTCAAAGCTAACAAAACTTCCCAAAATCCGGAAACTCACAAATCACAAGCTAAGGGATACATAAGAGGCTCTGACTCAAGAATATCTATACAAAGGAGAAATTACTGGAAGTACTATGCTGAATATAGAAAAGCTGGAAAGGGACTCCTTGGTCTGCGGATGTAGCAGATATACTTGAAGTCTCTACCAATATGCCTCCTTCCAAGACTGATAGAACTGAGCGGGAGTACCTGTATCTGCACAACAAAAATGTGCAGAAGAGTAGTATGAGCACACAACGGCGGTGCCCAGTAAGTACCAAGACTAACCTCGATGGAGTAGTGACGAGGAACAGTCAAGGCACCTACCGGTCGATAAACAGTATAATCATAGGAACAATGGAAATGACATATGAATATGTAAAGAATGCGTGAACGACCAAAAATGCTACAATTCATGATAAGGGGTAAATACAACAATTATCAACAAGAATATAATAAATGATGATACAAAACAACGGAAAATCACAACCCAAATCCTAAGGTCCCAACACAGCAGAGAAAAGAAACAAGTGAATAATTCCTATCATACAATGATGTTCACAGAAGGTCTTATCCCATTCTTT
>MU679855.1:131426-150748 GCA_026770625.1 Nicotiana glauca | reverse complement strand
TGATTTCGGGTGGTTAAACGGAGAATTTTGAGTTTGGCTTCAGGTTTGGATTTGCTGGTTCTGTTGTTTCCGCATCTGCGGAAAAGGGACCGCATAAGCGGTTCCGCAGATGCGGCTATTGGGTCGCATAAGCGGTCCTGGATGGCACTTGGGAACTTCCACAGAAGCGGAAGGAAATCCACAAAAGCGGACATCGCAGGAGCGGGTTTTGATCGCAGAAGCGGTCGTGAGGATTTTTGAATTTGACCGCAGAAGCGGTCCTTTTGCGCAGAAGCGGGTGCCGTAGGTGTGGTCTCCCAACCGCAGAAGTGGATTTTTGGGAGGTTAATGAAGACCGTAAAGCAGAAATATTGCCGCAGAAGCGGTCCCGCATAAGCGGTCCCGCATAAGCAGAAGCGGGACCGCAGAAGCAAAAAATCGGCCTGGGCAGAAAGGTTTTAAAAAATGGCATTTCATCCCCGACTTGGGGGTTATTTTCCTCCATTGTTGAGCATCTTGGAGAGCTTTGGGCGAGAAAGTTCGAGGGTTTTAACTGAGAATCGAATGGAGGTAAGTTCCTTGGCCTAATTATTCAAGTTAATGGTAGAATTTACATGGAAATTGGTGGAAATCCATTGAAAAGGGGGTTAAGCTAGGGCTTGAGTTTTAATATATCAAATTTGAATTCGATAGGTCATTTGAGCTTGGATTTGGGAGTTCTTGGTATGTATGGACTCGTGGCGAGACGAGAAATACGGTAATGTAAGTTTTATAATTTTTCGAGAAGCGGGCCCGCGCCTCGGATTTTGTTAGTTTCGAGTTTTTTGCTATAATTCGATTATTTTCGATTGGGCATTGTCCCATTTGCATATTGTAATATATTCGCTCTGGTTTTGGGTAGATTCGATGCGCGTGGAGGCCAATTCGAGAGGCAAAGGCGTCGTGAGCGAGGAATTTCACTGGCTCGAGGTGAGTAATACTTGTGAATGATATCCTGAGGGTTTGAAACCCCGGATTTGCACATCATAGTGATGCATTGTGGTGACTTGCATGCCAGGTATGAGCGTGGGGTAGAGCACCGTTGGGTAATATGACTTGGTCCGTCTCAGTTGTTGATTTTACTGCGTGATTGATTGAAAACTACTTGATGCTATCATGATTTGGGCTGATTGCCATGTTTTGGTATTCGTGCCGATTATTTGAATACTCTAGGGATTGATATCACTGTTTTTGCATTACGTTGCATATTATTTGATCTCTGTCCAAGATTCTAAATGTAGTTTTACAAACTCAGCCATCTTTCTAAGATTTGAAAACTTAAATGATATTTTTCTGACGTTTTGAGTTGAGAACTGCTATTTTACTATTGCCCAAGGGGCTTATGTGCATTGCTGGACTGAGCATGGATTGGGCTGCGCACCACAACAGTGTTATGTGTGCATTTCTGGACTGAGATATGGATCGGGCTGCACGCCGCAGCAATATATACATATACATGCATGGATCGGACTGCACGCCGTATTAGTATATTATATGGATCGGACTGCATACCGCAGTAGTATATTATATTGATCGGACTGAAAGCCGCAGTAGTATATTATATGGATCGGACTGCACGCTGCAGTAGTATATTATATGGATCGGACTGCACGCTGCTGTGATATATTATGTGGATCGGACTGCACGCCGTAGTATTATAGCGCTTGGGCTGTAGGAGCCCTTCCGGAGTCTGTACACACCCCGAGTGAGCCCAGGGTACCAAAATGGATCGGGGTGCACGCCGCATTGGTCATGTGCATTGCATTGCATTCATGCATTCATTCCTGATTGTACTACGTGACATGATTTTTAGCACTCACATATCATTGGCATATATGCTATTACTTCCCTTGTTGACCAGATACCCTAGTGTTACATGTTAAGGAGTGCTGAGCCCGAGAGGCTGATGTTGTACTTTGTGATTTGGGAGTGAGCCCGCGGGGCTGATATTGCACTAAGAAGTTGATACTGAGCCCGAGGGGCAGATTTCTGATTAATTCCTACTTATGGAAATTATTTTTGCAACTGTTGAAAAGGCATATTTTTCAAAAGAGATTTTTAACTGAGCTTGAGATTTTCTAAAGGATTTTCTCGGTGTTACGATTTTACTATTTTTCTCAAAGAGCTGAACAGTCTTTTTATAGCATTTTGGAGTGCTCATACGTGTTTTTTTATCGCTCAGATATTATTCGCTTTTATTAACACTGAGTTGGAAGTACTCACTTTACTCCCTGCACCTCACGTGCAGTTGCAGGTATTGATCACCCGGTAGCGGGTTAATAGCAGATTGAAGGTATTGCTATCATAGCTAAGCAAGGTGACCCCTGGCGTTCGCGGCACCGAGTTTCTTCTTCTTCTTGATTTTTCAGATTTTTATTTTATGTATTATAGACTTTGAAATGGTAATAAAGACCCTCCTAGATGCTCGTGACTTGTGACACCTCGGTCAGGCTGAGTTAGGCTATAATGTTGATAATTAATGTTCTTTAAGTTGTATTTTTCCATCTATTTATGTTTAGCAAGTGTTAAAGAAACGAATTGGGTTAGTTGGCTGGCCTTGTCTTCACGAGAGGCGCCATCACGACTGGGTATGGAGAATGGGTCGTGACAAATAATCAGTTTATACATAAAACTAGGCAGCCCCAAACAACAAACTTGAGCAAACTTTCAGTTTTTTAATCATCTTATAGAAGAAATCCCAAACAACAAACTTGAGCATACTTTCTGTTTTTTAATCAGCTTATAGAAGAAATCCCAAACAATAAATTTGAGCAAACTTTCTGTTTTTTAATCAGCTTATAGAAGAAATCCCAAACAACAAACTTGAGCAAACAACAGTAAAAATTATAGCAGCCCTAGAATTCAGTTAGAGTATGCCAGTAAAAATTAAAAGGAATAATTAGCTTTCAAAACCTAGAATTCAGTTAGAGTATGCCAAATACTAATGGTTTTCTTCCCTTTAGACTAACCGTGCACATGAACTCTAAATTTGAACACGATAAATATCGATGAATTATGCTAATCACTCGACGATGAAATTTAACGCAAGCAGTCAATTCAAAACCTAGCAGATAAGAACAGATTGTTCCATACCTACTCGAACCCCTGGTTCAATCTTGTTGCCAGAAATCCATGTCCCATGGACTAAAACAACAGCAAAACCACAGTCAAAAACTACTACGGTAATAAACAACAAAAGAAACGTGAATTAACAGGAAAATTCACCAATATATGCAGAGAAAATCAACTGATTAGATAAATCAAAATAAATAAATAAATAAGGGTCAAAATGTCTAGCAAATAGAAATGAAGCATGTTAAATACTAAATTATACAGAGAATTCATAGTAGGCTGAAGCAAAATGATATAGAGAAACCCTAAGCATAAAAATTCTTGTCTTAGTCAAGAGAAAAAAAAATTAAAGAAACACTGCTACATTAGTAAAATCACCAATATGCAAGATTATGAAAAAAGTTGTAGTAAAATTTTACAACCCTCTTATTTTAAATGTGGCTAACAAAGTAGTCAATTCAAAACCCAGCAAATAAGAACAGATTGAAACAACATATTTAAACACAATAAGCCAAACGCTTTCAGACAATTTCCAATTAAGCTTCAATCTAGCCAATTCAGAAGAAGCAGAAGAAAAAGAGCAACTTGAAAGAGGAGGCATACCTTGGATTCTCAAAGGAGGAGATGGAAACTAGGGCAGATGATCAGATCAGTTGATCGATTTAGCTCGCACACGACCAGACGAGCGAGACCGGCTCTAACGCTAGCTTGACAGGAGATTAGGGCACAAGATTCTAGCGGGACTCTATTTTGTTTTGAGAATACAGAGGTTTAATTTTGTTAAAACCTTTTACTTTTTTATTTTTGGCACCTAATTTTTAGAAAAAAATACTTTTTTAATATTTTGGTATTAGATTTGGCGGGACTCTCTCACACTTTGGCCTCTCAATTATAATTTGGGACCAGCTGCTATTTTTTTTAGGGACCAGATTTATTACCTTCGCCAAAAAAATAAAGCATTAAGGACCGCAATATAATCTCGTCCCAATACATATATTATTAGCGACGAGATTATTTACTTGTCCCTAAAAGTTGGTCGTAAATAAGGCTTTTTCTTGTAGTGCTAGTAATTTGAAGGTTTAAAGAATTCCTTAGTTTGACCGTGGGTTGACTTTATTGCTACCGGGTTTGGATTTCCATTACGGAACTTCGTATCAGTTCATTTTAGTATTTACAACTTGTCTGCAAAATTTGGTGTAAAATGGAGTAGGGTTGTGTCACAATCCCAAACCGAACCCAGTCGTGATGGCGCCTCTCGTAAAGACAAGGTCAACCAACACAATTCCCAAATTCATTTTTAACAATTCTTAATAACTCAATTTAAGTCATTTATAAGAATAAATCCCAAAATTTTAGCGAAATAGAACAAATGCGAAAAAAGATACAACCCGACATCGGGGTTTCACAACTCACGAGTATCCACTAAGGTCTAAATACAACGAAAAGTCTGAAAATGTACTAAATCAGTCTAATGTAATCAAGAGGGAGAAAAGTAGAGCTGCGAACGTCGGACAATTACCTTGCTAAACTTCATTGACTCTGCCTCTGATCAACCAATATCTGCTACCGGGTTCAAAAATACCCGAATCTGCACACAAGGTGCATGGAGTAATGTGAGTACTCTAACTTAGTGAGTCATAATAATAAATAAAGACTGAGCGATAAGAAATCACGTAAAGCCACATCAATAGGCTATAAAGAAGCAGTAAAAGCCAGCAGAATAAATGAAACGGTGGAAATATGTAATGTCACTTTAGTTCAATTTAAGCTTCTTTAGAAATTCCTCTTTAACAGTTAAGCAATTAAATGCAAAGCAGCTAGAACAGATAAACACATAAGAATCCGCCACTCGGGCACAGTGTCAACAGAATCCGCCCCTCAGGCAATATCATGGAACAACCAGCCCCTCGGGCTATATCTCATATCACAATGGGTACCCGCGCTCACTAGGGGTGTGCAGACTCCTAGAGGGGTCCCTTACAGCCCAAGCGTAATATCAAGCCATCTCATGGCATAATCAGCAGCCTCTCGGCCTCATATCAACGAGCCACCTCGTGGCGTACAATCTCCGGCCCTTGGCCTCATAATTATAATCAGTGTATCACTGTTGTGGCATGCAACCTGAACCAAAGTATCCTCACAACACAGGCCCTCAGCCTTACTCAATCAGAATCTCATAAGCCCCTCGGTCAATAGTAAAACATGATGCTCAGCCCAAATTATCATTTAAAATATTATTTAATGGGTTAAAACAGAGTAAACATAGCTGAGTTATGAAAACATTAGAATATAGCATGACCGAGTACAAGTATAAAGTCAAAACAGTGAGGAATTATTAGTAAAAATCCCCTAAGGGTCCAAATAGTTGGCACGAGACCCAAATATGGCATTCAACCCAAAAAACAGTTTTCAATCAAATACGTGGTAAAATAGTCATTTAGGATGGACTAAGTCACAATCCCCTACGGTGGACGACCCCACGCTCATCATCTAGCGTGTGCGTCACCTCAATATAGCACCACGATATGCAATCTGGGGTTTCATACCCTCAGGACCACATTTAAAATCATTACTCACCTCAATATGGTCCAAACTCTAGCCCGCGATGCCTTTGCCCTCTCGAATCAACCTCCGGATGCTCTAAATCTAACCAAAATCAATATATTATCATCAACATACGCTAAAGGAACAACTCCCAAGCAAAAATTATAAAATGACATCAAAAATCTCGAAATTGGCCAAACCCGACCCCCGGGCCCACGCATCGAATTCAACCACGAGTCCAACCATACAAAAATTACTAAAATCCGACAACAACTCGACCTCCAAATCTTAACTTTTTATTTTTTGAAAAGTTTTACAAAAATTCCAATTTCTTCCATTTAAATCTGAATTCAACGGTGAATATAACCATAGATTTATGAAATATAATCACTTTCGGATATAGAACACTTACCCCAATGTTTTCCCTTGAAAAATCTATTGAAAATCGCTTTTTCCGAGCTATAAAATCTTCAAGAATGAATAAAAATGACTAACTCCCCAATATAAACTTGCTCATTATTTCCAGCCAAAACAAAAGATAGTACTAGCCTTCACTAAATCTGTCATAACTTTTTGTACAAATATCGATATTATGAATGGTTTAACTTTCTGGAAACTAGATTATAAGGACTAAAATTATTATATTTCGAAAATTTCCAGATTCCTTAAGGATTTTGAGATGTAATCTTCCAAAGTAGGCTCCTCGCACCAGAAATTTCTGGAAAAATATCAAAAGCTTTACTAGCCTTTATTTAATAGATCATAACTTTCTGTACAAATATCCAAATTATTAATGGTTCAGCTTTCTGGAAACTAGTATCCAAGGGCTACAACTTACACGTTTTGAAAATTTACAGATTCCTTATAGATTTCGATATATAAGCTTCCGAAGTATGCTCCATGATTGCACAGTTTCTATCCAAAGATAGCTTCCGCAGCAGAAAATTCCAGCGACCTTTTTTTGTCCGAAATCCATTCCGTTAACCTTCACAAATCCACCCGAGGCCCTCGGTACCTTAATAAATTATATCAATATGCCTCACAACATTATTCAAACTTTTTTCAACCTTCAAAACACCCAAAACAACATCAAAGCATCAAATCTTCATTGGATTGAAGCCTATGAATTCCAAAAACATTCAAATTCCGAATTGGATCCAAAAGTCTATCAAACCTCGTTCGAATTACCTAAAATTTTGCACACAAGTCACAAATGATACTATGGACCTATTCCAACTTCCGGAATTCCATTTCGACCCCTATATCAAAATCTCACCTATCAACCGGGAAACGCCAAAATTTCAATTTCGCCAATCCAAGGCTAAACCTTCCGCGAACCCCCAAAACACATTCCGGCCACGCTCCTAAGTCCCAAATCATCAAATGGAGCTTACCAAATCATTAAAATTCCAATCTGAGTTCATCTACTAACAAGTCAAATCTTGGTCAAACCTTTCAAATTTTAAGCTTTAAACTGAAAACTTTTTTTCCAAATTTATTCTGATTACCCTGAAAACCAAAATCAACAATTTACATAAGTCGTTATACATCACACGGGGCTAGTCATGCTAGAGAACCAGCGAGCGATACGCAAAAGCTCAAAACGACTTGTTGGGTTATTACAGGTCGGCATGATTCGGGCGCTCAATACTGAATTTCAAAGTTATTAAGTTTCATTGAAAATTTCATGCATTTTGATGTCCGATTCATAGTTCTAGGTGTTATTTTGGTGTTTTGATCAAACGTGTGAGTTCGTATGATGTTATTACACTTGTGTGTATGTTTGATGTCTATAACGACCAGGTCAATCGTTTTGAGAGTGTTTACCCTGAAAAATGTCAGTAACAATTAAAAATAATTTGTGGTTTTAAAGATTTGTGATATATTCTAATACTAGTGATTAAATAAGTAATATAGAGCTTAAGTAAGAAGGAATAAAGAACCGAATCAATGTTGTTGAGGCAATAAGGGGCCTCGATCTTGACTTATCCAGGGACCTCGAGGTTAGTTAAGAGTAATGAAGTATGAACAATAATGTAAAGGTAATGAAGTTGAAGAATAGTTAGAGAGCATTTTAAAAAGGAAAAATAAGAATTTCCTCTTGAAATGAATGATACGATGTTTACAAAATGATTGGGGTCCTTTTTATATAGGTGGAGAAAAGCCCAATATAGTACCTTGCGCACAAAAGTAAAGAATCCTATTAGTACGGGTGTATGACGATCTAGTACAGACCAGTACTACTTTGTACAACCCATATCCTATAATTAATGCCCAGATCGACTTTGAGATTATGTTGTCCTCGACGCAGGCCTTGTTATGCCTTTGATAAACTTCCTTGAGGTAGGTGTCCGTTACCGGATCTGCCCCACGCCTCGAGTCTCCCGGACTCGAGCCTATACCCCGATTTAGGACTTCAAAATCATACACCTCGATTTTGACCGCATATAGATAGTCTCCGTGTTTCTTAGAATGAAATGATATGAAGCGATTTGAGCATCGATTTTCCTGAGCCCCTAGCGATGATGCCGTGCTTGTGACATAGGAATTTGTAGAGATCGAAGTTTCCCATCAATTCGTCTCCCCAGAAGCATTAAATGTACCGCCGGTCCATTTCCCAAAAGCATTTATTACACCGTCTGTACATTTCCCCAAAAATAGCGAATGCGCCATCGATTTTTGTCATTGTCTCTCTAGAAATAAGGGGTTACCATACTCATTTCTTCTTCATCAACTTTTAGCCCTTTCCCTTCTCTATCTCTTCCTCTAATTCCCTATCTTCATGGTTCAAATTTGTGACCAAAAGGTCATATGACACCAATTTTACCAGTTACGCCATGACTTTCCTTTTTCAAAGTTTTACCCCACTAAGTGGGATTATATTGAGTTGTTGCTTTTGTTGGCTCGATACAACAAGAGAGGGGCACCAAAATCTTCCTATATCAGAAGATATGCAAACTTTATGCTGTTGCTCATGTCTCTTAACTTCAACCTAGTGTGGAACTTCGTTCCGTTTGCTTTCCATGGAATGAGGTAGGACTATCTACTAAATTTTGCATCCCACACCGGTACAATGTCTCAAGAATTCTCTTCACAATAGTAGGGCTGACGAGACCTCTACTCACCAAGTCTTTCACCAAGCCACAATTTGCTTCACTTGTTTAAAGCTTTTGCTCTTTGATAGGCTATAGCCTTTTCTTCATCTATTGCTATTTCGGAGGAGGTTCCCGAAGGTGCCGTTCTAAAGATCGAAATGAAGTCCCCGAGAAAAAAGGTTCTCGAAGATGTCGCTCTTGAGGATATACGCTCAAAAGTATATTAGGCCTTCGACTATTGTTTTTGCTTCTTTATTTCTGTGTAAGGGCCCCTCGTGGGCCTTGTCAACATCTTTTGTTAATATGAGAACTTCTCCATTTTGTCTTTGATTCATATTGAATTCCATTCTGCCATCGCTTGTGAAAAATACAAATGTATAACTCTAAGGATGAGCCCGAATACTTGACCTGTAACTCAATAAACCCTTAATTTTTTAATTGATTAATATAATACTTCTTAAAGTTCTTCGTTAATCCTCAGACTAAGCTTGGATTGATTTGATGTGAGCTCAGGTCATCGTGATTCCTAAGTCCGAGTATAGTGAGAGCAAGGTCTCGATTTTTGAAATAAAGCTAGCCTTTTTAGGCTTCGTTGATAGATCCCGAGCGAGAATTTTCTCGAACTCACGTAGACTTTGGGCTTATAAATTGAGTGAGCACTTGCTTGAACTTCGAAATAGAGATAGCCCTTAGGCTTTATAGATAGTCTCCGAGTGAGAATTTTCTCGAACTCGGGTAGCCGTTGGGCTTAGTAATTGAGTGAAAATTTGCTTGAACCTGAAATAGAGATGGCCCCTAGGCTTTATAGATAGTCCCCGAATGAGCATTTGATCGAACTCGTGTAGACCTTGGGCTTAGTAGTCGAGTGAGCGTTTGCTCGTACTCAAAATAAAGATAGCCCTTAGGCTGCACAGGTAGTCCTCGAGTGAGAGTTTTCTCGAGCTCGGGTAGCCCTTGGGCTAGGTAATCGAGTGGGTATTTTCCTGAACTCAACTTTTAAGCTATCCTTAATGATTTTAGACAAATTAGTTTCCGAAGCCTCGGTCCTTATAAATAGACAAACCCCATAACCTTACAAACTTCATTCCCTTAGTGCTTCCAAAATTTAATTTAGCCTTTTTCAATTTACTTGAACTTTCCACTCTCTTTTCTAACAACATTTTCCATTTTCTCGGATCGTTCGCTTTAGAGATTGCTAAAACTTCTAAATCTTTTCCTCAAAAAGAAAAAGTTTCATCATCTTCTCGATCGACCAAAGGTAAATCGATAGTGCCTTATAATATCGAGGAGAGTATTCCCCCGCCATGTGAAATAATAGAAGATTTTAAAATTGAGCGACCTGTCTCGACACCAGGCCGATGTGAGCCCATGTCTCGATATGTTTATCTCGTGACCGAGGCCGGGCTCAAGAAAATAGAGGAGGATTGCAAGTGGGACAATAAGAAAATAGTGATTCCTTCCTCTAAGGAGGATATTACTACTTTCAAGGTGGGGTACTTAAGAATATATACTTACCCATTTACGCTGGCATTGCAATCCTAACTCAGGGTCCCATAGACCTAGTTATCCTTGATTTTTGCAAAATATACCGAGTCACACTCGGCCAGAACTACCCCTCCTTTTGGCGAATTATTTACTTAATCAGATTATTTTCAAGCCAAATCGAGGGGATATTTTTCACCCTCAATCATTTGATCATACTGTATAGTCCTCGACTTTATCGTGGGGGCTTGATAAAATTGCAATGCTGATCCTTAAAATCTCTATTTGTTAGTATTGATGAGGACAGAGATCGTGGATGGATGAGCCGGTTTGTCCGAGTCAAGACCTCTGATTTGATTCCTGCTGATTGGATGTCGTTTTTGCATCACCTGAGATCAGTATCTTTGTCCTCTATAAGAGGCTTTGAGTACTAGTTTCGGATTTATGATTTTCTTTACATCATTTGTATGGCTAGTGGTATGGATGTGCAAACTTGTTATCTGGTGCTGAAGATTGTGGGAGCATGTCCCACAGTGAGATTGTATAAGTGTGACATACAGTCACTTGATTGATCGAAGATCAAACCAAGTATAGAGATTGATGTACTATCATTCATGCGATAATTTATGCCTGGAGGGCGCTAAGTTTTTTGGGTTGTGGGCGGTGGAGATTTGTCTCGGATATGATGGTTGTTCTTGTGTGTTATGTGAAAAAGGGTTATTATGAACCCTTGAAAGGTTATTAGACTAGTACAGTTCGATTAGAATCGACTTGGGGCCCGTGGATGGATCTATATATGAATGTGGGCTATATATCGGCCTGGAGGTGTTCATTTCAGCATAGCACTCCTTGTGGAGGAGTACTCCGACATTGGATGTTATTTCTACACCGCCTATTTCATGTAATACTATATTGTGCCATGTGAGTTGTGGATCGGCTTGATAATTCATGTGTGTTGAGGTTCCGCATAATGATGGTGTTATGTTAGCAAGATGGATCTCGAGATGCAGGTCATATATCGCATCTTAGTTGTGCTTGAGTTTTGTAGCGTATGGCACTATTTCTCTCCCCAGGGATGGTATTATGCACTTGGTGTGCTTGTGACCGATATTTGAGTATTTTGTAGTGATGAGCATTCTAGCTCGGTAAGTATCTCCTTATATAGATTTTATGTGTGGATAGAGTGACACGTCGCCACGGGTATGTTGTTTGTATCGCATTGCACACCGCAATAGTGTGACGTTAAGTAGCAGTTTCCTATATCTATTATTGTGTGTTTTGCTTCTCATTTTCGGAGGAAGGTTCATAACACCCTTTCAGTTGTTTCAATTAGTTATGTGGGTTGAGTAGTTCTTTCCAGAGTTTGTTTTCCTTTTGTGTCACATTCGAGTTCATGGCTTGTTGGCACAAATTCCAAATCCCATGTCGTTCACTGCACTTAATCATGCCAATTTGCAAGAGTACAATAATTTCATCTTAACTTACTAATAGAGTAAAAACATCATCATATAGAACCGTTTTACTTAAATCATTTCAAGAGAACTACTGCAACACGCAGCAAAATTCCAAGAACAACAGAAAACACAAACCTCGAGAAGTTGTTGAAACCACCATAATCCTTTCGGGATCTGTCTACACATAACAAGCCATAATATTCGAATTCTTCCAAATAAATCAATTACGGCGGCTGCCAAGCCTCGCACATACCGCCATAATTCACATGTATAACTTAACATGCTTAAGAAACTGATCATTACTATTGTCATGCCAATTCAACCACTACTAACAGAACCAACTTCTTCCAATTTATTTTTAACTTGCCATGGCCATAATAATAGATTCATTCAAAACATCACGAACCCAAATATGCACTCATCCTAAGTGACCTTATATCATGAGACCATGATGTCTCAAATCCCAAGAACCATCTCATACCCTCCTTGTGCTCATATTTGCATCTCCAACTGGTGCACCCATTCTGACAATTCCTCTGTGAATCCAAAGTTATTTTCACCCATTCCTCCAATGGTATACCACTGACTGGAGATAACATAGAACATTCTAAGCCCTTTTCATAATCTGCTACAAATGCTCGATTCTTAACCATACTACCGCTCGAAATCCTTAGGCTTCTGAATCCACTAGGACCGTTGTTAAGAGTCACCCACTCTAACTTGGTCCCGAATAAAATAAACTCCAACGCCCCGCTAGCACATGAACATCCTCTCAAAGAAGCACCCGGTTGAATCACTTTCCTTGTAAATCACTTCTACCCGAAGCATAAATCCAGAATCTTCCCAAAGCCTGAACATAAATTGATACGACCAATTATAGCACACATTTCTCAAATCCTTTGCTCCAATCACCACTAATATCCTATTTCCTTAGTCGTAATAACCCATATGCTGATATCATGAAATCTCACAAACAGACGACCATGCAAGCCAAACGTGGGCGGTGAGACTCTCCCACTTAGCTTGAAGCTACCTTCCATAACTTGGAACCCACAAAGATTATTCTTTCATCTTTGACATGATCTTGCATAAATAACCTGCCAAATTCCTCGAAATCCTTCTGTTAGCATTACATGAACACTCTAAATCACTAACCACGACCGCTTGCTTTCCCACATGAATTATTCGTAGAAGCTTCGTGAACCATACGACCGCTTGCTTTCCCACATGAGATAACCTAACTGTAGAAATTACATGATGGAATCTTCCAACGTCGATGTAATGGGTATAATTACTAAAAACTCAGTAACCCATCCTGAGCATGTGCTCATTCACCAGTTGCACAAGTCTTTTCACTCCTCACGGACATTAACTAAAGGTGTAATAATACCTTCAAATCCAAAGTCACGTTGTATACTTTTTCATATCAAGCAACTCCTTTCTGTTATATCCAATATCCCGCCTTATAATAACCAATATTTCAAATTAAGCTCGTAGAGCCAACACCATCCACCATAAATACCAAATTACTCTAAATTTTCCTCAAGGCGTGTAGTCATCCTACCATAAAACCCATACGCTACTTCGCCACCCTCCCACTTAGGACAAACTCACTCCTTTGAGAAATCGCTCTACTCTTGTTTCTCAGACATAGCCTTCTAGAAGTTTACCCACTGCATGACACTGCAACCTCTAGTATCCCCTTCTCTGGCACTATTTCATGCTACCCTTCCCCAAAGGCAAATTGAAGAAAACCATAACACCAGCGAACTTAACGTCTTCAACAAAGACAATGACACTACATCAAAGATGAAAATTCAAATAGGCTCAAAAATACCAAGTCTTGTTCTCCGTCAACCCAAATATGAACATTTATAGTCCGATTGCCTTTTCCTCCGCTGGAAATAAAATATTGAATCCATGAATTGTGCACTAAGCAACCCTCCTCTCAAGACATTCACTGTCCCGACACATAGGCAAGCATCTTACCCTCACATCAATATTGTGCGATAACAACTCATGAGCATCATAGTAACCTGTGCATAGCCTCAAAGCTCTTAAAAGTATAGCTATTGAGCTGAAATTATAGAATATCCTTCTGCATGTGATGACAATAGACGAATCACATATGCATGGAGTAACATCCTGCACCACCTCTGTAGTACCATTATAATTTCTCGATTCCAAATTTATAATAAGCACTTCACATTGCATAAGACTGAGTAGGAAATAACCAAAGACATAACCATAAAAAAACAAATCGCACAATAAGGAATCAAGAAGGAAAGTGCTCCTAAGAGCCTTGTAGCCTCTCAAAGATAAGCACAGACGTCTTCATACTGATTTCAAGACCCTACTAGAATCGCTCATGACTCATGAGACCTAAGTGAACCTAGTGCTCTGATACCACGTTGTCACGATCGAAAATCCATTAAAGGTCGTGATGGCATCAGACACCACTGTCAGGCAAGCCAACACCAAATCGTTAATTTAGTTCTCATTTTAATATATTCGAAATATTAAATTTCTTTCAATTTAACTTGTAAAAGGTTAACTTTACAAAATAATAAATTAAAAAAATGGTTTTCGATTTTAGTACTGAATATACCATAATCATCCTAGATCCTGGTGTGACAAGTGCATGAGTATTTACAAGGTAATACAATAAAATACAATAAGTATCCGAAATACAAGTTTGGATAGAAAGAAAAATACAAACATACAACTCATCTAAGTCCTCGTATCAACCATGGTGCTGAGCTCAGAAGGTCACTAGCCATACATGTTCTTGTACAACAAAATGTATAGCAAGTGTCGTATGAGTACACAAACAATGGTATGCTGGAAGTATCCAGTCTAACCTTGAAGAAATAGTGACGAGAGGTCAACTTCGATACTTACTAGTATTCTAATAATATCATAATATGAAGTTCTAATTATGCATGATTTATAGAGATAACAAAAAAATTCAGAACAAGAAATAACTGAACAATCCTTTCATCCTATTAAAGAACCCCAACACACTTATGTTTAAGTTGAAAATGGAAATAATAATTAGATTTGGTTTTCTTGTTCTAAAAATACATGATCTATTTTATGCTAGTTGTTAGGAAATAGATATTGAATAAGAGATTAGAAGACAAGATAAGAGCTGGTCGATAGCGTGTCGATCGAACAGAATGGCCATAAATTGGGGCCTCGAGCTTGCGTACACGGGGCCTCGAGATCGCGTCGGATGCTCGTTTAAGGGCAGCCGATGGAGGATCAATAGTTATGACAAATTTGATTGCAAATCCTTATGATCAATAATAATCAACAAAATTAAGAACAATAAATCAAACACAATAAATATATGCAATAAATATAAGTATCAAGATAGTGAGTCCAAGTTATAGAGAAGAGAGAATGTTCTTGTATTGAATGTTGTGTATCCCCCTACAAAAATTACAGGGGTCCCCTTTATATATGACGGAAAAAATCCAATATGACACATACGTTATTATTAAATAAAGTATCTAGTACAACCACCTAATCAGCCTGGTGCAGGCTGTCGCTGTTAGTGAAGCGTTGTCAGAAAAATACTACTCCTAGGGAACTTCCCGCTTACTTGTGATAAACATTGGTTTGTTCTGCCCCGATATCGGGCATGAAGAGTCATCGAAGACTCCGAACCCCAAATTATTCCTCAGGCCCTTCGAGGTGATATTATTAATGCCTCATCGACTATAAAATTGATCTTCCCGACATTTCTCAGAGTATAACAAAGAGAAACATTCTCGAGATTTTACCCTGCGGCGCTTCCGTCGAAGCAAATAGTTGTTCCCAACTGAGTGACTGATGTAATAGACATGGCTTCTAAAGGTCACATCCACATAATCCTCAAAATCTTTGAATTAATTATAGTGGTTGGTTGTCCTTTGGTATGCTCCAATCTCACATGTTAGCCTTCTATAAATACTCATCTCTTCGCCCCTTCCTCTCTACTATATCATCAGGCTCCCAACAGAGTTTTTCTCTCCTCTTACCTCTTTTTTCTGTCCTTTCCTAAAACGTGATTTTTTGTTTCTTCTTTGTAACACTTTGGTAAAAATGGCGAATACATCCACCTCTATCCCTCGGGAAGATGTTCCTTCCTCTTCCACGCTCCCCTCTGAAGGTAAAGTAACAGTGTTTCCTAGTGCTGGAGAATGCGTTCCAGAGGCCTTTGAGACAACCTCTGATTTTAAGGTCGAGAGACCTTCTCTGAAACCAGGGCGATATGAACCCGCATCTCGATACATTAGCTTAATAACTGACATCGAAAGGGTGAAAATTGATTGTCACTGGGGAGATGCGGTGTAAGTGGAGATCCCTTCTCAGGGGGAGGATGTAATGACATAGAAGGTCGAGTTTCTCAGTGTGTATACTTACACATTTACCCTCAGCCCGGCAGTGCCATCCATGCCTTTGATAGACCCCGTAATCCTTGATTTCTGTGAACGACATCAAGTGAATCTCAGCAAAATTCATCCGTTATTCTAGCATTTACATGATTAGGTATTATGCTAATATGATTAAGGGGATGCCCTTCACCCTTGACCATTTGACTAGAATGTATAGTCCTCTGGAACGCATTATCCAGCACTAGGAGAGCAATTCAATTATTTATTAGGTTAGTAATCAGAGTTTGATCGTGACTCAATTTCTGATCCTCCATTAAATTTGAGTCATAGACCAATCCAAACTCCAACCCCGGATGTGTTCTCTTCTCATAAGGAGACTTCTTCTCCTTATCTCATATACAATCTTTTCAATCAGTTAAGAAGATATTCAGAAGATATTGATGCTTGATCCCAAAGACTTATCTTCTTCACGTGCTTCTCATGTGCATGGACCACAACAACTGTGTCTCCTATGATGGACCTGGTCCTTCACTGAGTTCATTTGTCATTCTTCAAAACTTCAACTGAGCTTGGGCCAACAGATTCCCCCTTTTGATGATGACAAACTTTGTGCTTTTACTGATCAGAGAACATGTGAAACTCGGCTAAATTATCAACACTTGAAAAATTTAACTCATCATTAAGGTCCAGATTTAATTAGGTCATAAACATCACTGTTTCAGAAAATAGACACAATTTCTTCTTAAGCATAATATCTTCCCCCTTTTGGAATCATCAAAAAGTTGCATAATGATGTGAATCCCAGAATATTAATTATTACTCATGGGCAATGGAGAAACTTCAAGTGAAAGCATTGTTTAGTTAATCAAAAATCAACTTGACAAAAAATAACTATTAAGATCAGAATCGTCATAAAACAAGAGAAATGAAAATTGTCATTGATAAGACAGTGCTTCTACAAGACAGTCCACAAAAAGAAAGAATAAAAACAACCAACCATGAGCAAGAACAAGAAAAATCCCTAATCTGGGTCACTGGGGGGTTAACTAGACTGGTTCAAGGATAGTGCTGGAGGGCCTAAGGCTTGGAGGAACTAGAGGGTTGGGATTGGAGACGATTGAGCATTGTTTGAAGCATCCCTTCACCCTTTTCCTTTTCTTTTGCTAGCTCATCTTTCAGGCTATTCCTTTCATTTTCAAGTTCAGCAACTCGAGCCTTGAGCCTAGCAATCTCAGCATCCTTTGTCCCACACTCTTGAACCAAAGCCCTAACCTTGTTGTTAACTGGAGTCTTCAAAGATGAACCAGGTTCAAATGTCAGTGTCCTTTGCTTTCTTTTATATTGCCCCAACTTTGTATTTTTCTTTGATCTGACTTCTTTACGATGGCTTAGTCGCTGCTTAGTTTCCCGGTAGGGACCCAGACCTCGATGGCTGGGTTTGAAAGCTAGCCTCGGCCTCCTCTTATTCAGAGAGTTGCTAGCGAGATTTGGCCAAGGGTCGATGGGAGGCCAAAAACTGTGGTGAGTTCTCTCGTTTGTTTTCCTACACTTCTATTGCGGGATACTTACCTCAGTTTCATGTAAGTCTTGGAGACGCTGTTCAGTTAGGGCTGGCCTCAACTGATGAAGTGGAGGTTCCAAAGAATTATAAATGTGAGCACGTGATTTTTTCCCTATATATGAATTATTTCCTAAAATTCAAACAAAATGATTTGTTCTTTATTTTTACAATTTTTGAGCATTTTTGTGTCATTCTCTGATAATTGTTTGCATTTTTTTGCGCATGTTAATTCATATGAAAATACAAAAAAATACGCATTTGCATTTAGGATCTAATTTCATATTTTTAGGATTAATTAGGGGTTAGCTTGTTTTAGAACCAAACACGAAAAATTACAAAATAGTTCACTTTTGCATTTTAATTGTTTTAATCGTGAAATTGTCGTAAAATAGGTTTTAAACAATTTTAGAATTTAATTAGTTTAGCTTTGGAATATTAGGACTTTATTTTAATTTTTTGCACATTTATAAAATTAGGGAAAAATAAACAAAAAATACAAAATGGAAAAATAAAAAAATAAAACAAAGAGAAAGCAATTGAATTAAAAAATACATAAGAAGGCTGTCTCTAATAAGAGCTATTTGGGCTCATTATTGACCGGACTCCCCTGCCCAAATCTTCCGCCCAGGCCCAGCCACGCCCCGACCCAGCGCAACTTAGGAGCCAGTTGAAACGACGTCGTTTCATTTGTTTTTTATCACAGCCGTCCATTGCTCTTGATCCAACGGTTGAGGGTCAATCTTGCTGAAATTATAAGACGGTCAGATTAATTAAGAAAATTAAAAGACCAACTTGATCTTCCTCGTACAGACCGTCTGCTTCGCCGGAACCCTGCCGTCGGTGAACGTCATCTTTTCTGATTAGCCCCAAATTAACACCCCAAATTCCCCTTTTACCCTCTTTTCGAATATGTGAATGGCTTCCCTCGAATCCACCAAGAAAGCTTCGAATCTCCGGTCGAAGTTTTTCCGGCCAGGTCGTCACCTATCCCAAACGACCCCAAATTTACGCTATAGGACCGCCTGAGCTTCCTCTACACAACCCTTAGGACCTTTAGTCTCGAATATAGCCGGAACGGCTCGAATATAGGTTTGAAGATTTTCCGGTGAATCTGGGTTTCATCAAGTGGCACCAAATTGGTGCCATGGGGTCTTTTCCTTTTGCTCACAAGGACTCCAGTGTCGTAAGAGATCAAATGTGACCGGAGATGGCGAACTCTCAGTTACCTGAATTTTGTTTAAATGTGTTTCAATAGTAGTAAGTTTCTTTTCCTTGTGTCGTTCTTATTTTGGGATTATCTTGTCGTATTAAAATTCCAGTTAATGGTTGTTTTGTTTGTCGTCAATTCCCTTCTGGATTTGGTGTTTAACTGTAGGTCAATCAGCCTAATTAGTTCAATAACTTAGTGATTATTGCCTTAATTAGCCATGTTTAGTATAGATAAGTAGTTTAATTTTAGTTTAGTTCAATATAAGTGTTCAGGCCTCATTTCAAAGGGGTTGGGTAGAACAGTAATTTCAAAGGGGTTTTCAGGATAGTTTAGGGAATAAATGAAGGGAATAATCTCAGATTTGGGGAGGTCACATGTGAGGGAAATTTAGGTCCTACTTGGGGGAGGGTAGATCCTAGAAGCTTCTAGTTATTTGTTTGCCTATAAATAGGCATTGCATGTGGCTTGTGAGGGGGGCTTCTTTTTTCAGCTGAAATTCTCAAA